>JARFXV010002071.1:2500-5000 GCA_031761425.1 Cosmopolites sordidus
TATGGTTCCTTAGATCGTACCCACAATTACTTGGATAACTGTGGTAATTCTAGAGCTAATACATGCAAACAGAGCTCCGACCAGAGATGGAAGGAGTGCTTTTATTAGATCAAAACCAATCGGTGGCGGGTTCGCGCTCGTCATCGTACAACTTGGTGACTCTGAATAACTTTACGCTGATCGCACGGTCTCGCACCGGCGACGCATCTTTCAAATGTCTGCCTTATCAACTGTCGATGGTAGGTTCTGCGCCTACCATGGTCGTAACGGGTAACGGGGAATCAGGGTTCGATTCCGGAGAGGGAGCCTGAGAAACGGCTACCACATCCAAGGAAGGCAGCAGGCGCGCAAATTACCCACTCCCGGCACGGGGAGGTAGTGACGAAAAATAACGATACGGGACTCATCCGAGGCCCCGTAATCGGAATGAGTACACTCTAAACCCTTTAACGAGGATCAATTGGAGGGCCAGTCTGGTGCCAGCAGCCGCGGTAATTCCAGCTCCAATAGCGTATATTAAAGTTGTTGCGGTTAAAAAGCTCGTAGTCGAATTTGTGTCTCGCGCCGCCGGTTCATCGTCCGCGGTGTTAACTGGCGTTTCGCGAGACGTCCTGCGCGGTGGGCTTAGTCGGTTGCCGTCTGTTCGGGCGTGCGCCTCGCGGCGTGCGTTCGTTGGCGGTTTAACGGCGGCCCAAATCAATCCTGCCGCGGTGCTCTTCACTGAGTGTCGAGGTGGGCCGGCACGTTTACTTTGAACAAATTAGAGTGCTTAAAGCAGGCTAAAATTTCGCCTGAATACTGTATGCATGGAATAATGGAATAGGACCTCGGTTCTATTTTGTTGGTTTTCGGAACCCCGAGGTAATGATTAATAGGAACGGATGGGGGCATTCGTATTGCGACGTTAGAGGTGAAATTCTTGGATCGTCGCAAGACGAACGGAAGCGAAAGCATTTGCCAAAAACGCTTTCATTGATCAAGAACGAAAGTTAGAGGTTCGAAGGCGATCAGATACCGCCCTAGTTCTAACCTTAAACGATGCCAGCTAGCGATCCGTCGACGTTCCTCCGATGACTCGACGGGCAGCTTCCGGGAAACCAAAGCTTTTGGGTTCCGGGGGAAGTATGGTTGCAAAGCTGAAACTTAAAGGAATTGACGGAAGGGCACCACCAGGAGTGGAGCCTGCGGCTTAATTTGACTCAACACGGGAAACCTCACCAGGCCCGGACACCGGAAGGATTGACAGATTGAGAGCTCTTTCTTGATTCGGTGGGTGGTGGTGCATGGCCGTTCTTAGTTGGTGGAGCGATTTGTCTGGTTAATTCCGATAACGAACGAGACTCTAGCCTGCTAACTAGGCGCTTTTTGACATCGCAAAGGCCCGCCGTACGTGCGGGGTCCTCACGGGCTCCGCCGTTCGCGCGCGGTTTTTACTGTCGGCGTACAAACATTTCTTCTTAGAGGGACAGGCGGCTTCTAGCCGCACGAGATTGAGCAATAACAGGTCTGTGATGCCCTTAGATGTTCTGGGCCGCACGCGCGCTACACTGAAGGAATCAGCGTGTCTTCCCTGGCCGAGCGGCCCGGGTAACCCGCTGAACCTCCTTCGTGCTAGGGATTGGGGCTTGCAATTGTTCCCCATGAACGAGGAATTCCCAGTAAGCGCGAGTCATAAGCTCGCGTTGATTACGTCCCTGCCCTTTGTACACACCGCCCGTCGCTACTACCGATTGAATGATTTAGTGAGGTCTTCGGATCGACACGCGATGGCGCTTCGGTGTCGTCGATGTGTAAGAAAAGATGACCAAACTTGATCATTTAGAGGAAGTAAAAGTCGTAACAAGGTTTCCGTAGGTGAACCTGCGGAAGGATCATTACAGTGATCGATTGCCGTCATCTGACGCGCGATTAAGAACACGTCTGTAATTATTCTCTCGAATAATTCGAACTATCTTTTATTTTATTAAGAGACACAAGGGAACGACAACTTTGACGATCCTCGACGAACGACAGCAGCTCGTATCGCTCGTTGGTGCGTGCAAGACGAAAACGGAAAAAAGAATTTGTATCGGGTACCTAGATTTATGTTTCTACGCTAGCTAGCTAGCTAGCTCGCTCGCTCACTCGCCCACTCACTATCTATCTGGAAAGTGAGTGAGTGAGTGAGTGAGTGAGTGAGTGAGCGAGTCAGCCAGAGTACGAAAAATCTAAGGGATAAAAAATCCTCGTGGATTTTCCTTCCCGACGGTATTTAAACGATATGCGCCCGTACGATCTTTAAGTTTTCACATTTAACGCACACGCACGCACACGTGATCTGTCTGTAACGTCGTTGTGGTTGTCGTGGTCGTTTCTGTGTGATGTGTATGATATGGACCATTAACCATATCTTCATCATAATCGATTCCGTTATGATTTTTAAACATTCGTTGCGGTTTTTGTCGTCGACGCTGTCGACTGACGACGACGACGACGACCGTTACCGTGACGAGAGAAACGT
>JARFXV010002071.1:12500-45000 GCA_031761425.1 Cosmopolites sordidus
TAAAAAAAAAAAAAAAAAAAAAACCGTCGCTACCTCCATTATGTGTTCGACCGCCATATTTTTCGATCACATTGAGACCCCTCTATTGCTGAATGCAATCCCCCTACCTACATTTTCTTTTAAGGAGGCTTGGTCCGACCTTAGGGTACAAACGTTCGCCTTCGCCATATTAGAGAAAATGGTGAAATTTACTTCTACCCTTTATAATAAGTATTACTAACGAGAGAAACACTGGCGCAATAGTTATTTCGAGCGAGAAAAAACATGTATTAAGGTAAAAGACTGACGTGATAATTATTTGGAATGAAAAAAAAAAAAAAAAAAAAAAATACTCCAAGCTTAAATGTTTCGCCATTGGTTTACGCATCGTTTGGTATAACGAATCGAAACAACGGGCATTCATGCACGATGTATTTTCCCTTTATTATTTGTACATACTCATTTTGTTGGTTCTGAAAAGAACCGGTTTTTTGCTATATATAAAATACGCATATATATATATATATATATATATATATATATATATATATATATATATATATATATATATATATATATATGTACGGATTTATATAAAATATATTTTAGGCACGTTCGCCTCGAATACGCCTGGCCAGCTGGATGTCTTTGGGCATGATGGTGACACGTTTGGCATGAATGGCACACAGATTTGTATCTTCGAAAAGACCGACCAGATAGGCTTCGCTAGCTTCTTGTAAAGCCATGACTGCAGAACTCTGGAAGCGTAAATCCGTTTTGAAATCTTGTGCGATCTCACGTACCAAACGTTGGAAGGGTAATTTTCTGATCAACAGTTCGGTGCTCTTCTGGTAACGACGGATTTCTCGCAGGGCGACGGTACCTGGCCTGTAACGGTGAGGTTTCTTCACCCCGCCGGTTGCGGGGGCACTCTTTCTTGCCGCCTTGGTCGCCAATTGTTTTCTAGGAGCTTTGCCACCGGTCGATTTGCGTGCGGTTTGCTTCGTACGGGCCATCTCTTCTCGGACTATTACAATTACAGACGGACGTATAAGAACACAACGGTTAAATCACAGAGGTCGACAACGACACGCACCAGCCGAATGACAATTAAAAAAAGATCTCGAATTTGTTATACCCTCTCCTACGTTGCAGGCCATTGGCCCGGTAACGAACGATGGGCGGGGCCTCCCCGGAAACCCATATATAAGTTTAAGAAATTAAATGTGTTTCGTTGATTCGACGCGAAGACATCCAGTTCAGTCCGAGTCATCGAAGAGACAACATCTCTAAGATAATCGCTCTGCATTTTCTACCTGTCGTTTGTACAGTGTTCGCACGGTCGAACGAAAACCGCCTACCTACCGAGACATCGCCGCAGAGTCTAGACGGTCCGACGCCGCCGGCACCGATGCTGTGGGGACCCGTTTCCACAGTCAGGTAGCCGACAAGCCAAAGACTGCCGACAACAGCTGCCATGTCGTCACAGCCAGACGCCACCATGGCGAGACAACCCGACGCCGCCGAACCCTCCGATGTAAACGTAAAAGTTACGTTTACCGTCGAAGAGCACAACCAGCTGATGAAAGAATTCTCGGAACAAAAAGCCATGATCATGCACCTGAAGGAAGAAAACGCCAAACTGAATGCAATAATAATGGAAACAAGGAAACAAAACCAGCCCGCCGAGGACACCAGCCGCAGCCGGTCCACCTCAAGCCAAGCCCCGCAAACGGAAAGCCGCAGCCGCAGCAATTCAGCAGCCTCGTCCGCAGCGATGGATTGCACGCTCTCGCCCTTAGACAAAAGTGCCGACGACATTGGTTTCACCACTGTCAGGCACAGATCCTCGAAGAAGAGGAAAACAAGCCAACCATCGCCGGCCAACAATCCACCGACGAAAAAACCTTCAGCAGCAGGTGCCAGTGGAAACACCTACGCACCATCCCCGTCCGATACCGACGCGCCGCGTACTAGTGCCGCATCCGCGTCTAAAAACGATTCCGACCCCGCGCCGTCAACCAGTGCCGCGAGTGAAGTGTCAGTGAATAATTCCGCGCCCGCGAAGAGAAACAATCCCGGCCCCGAGCAATTCGCTCGTCCAGCCGTGCCTCCCGCGTCCGTATCCGCCGACCAGCCAAACGGCGGCAGGAGATTTAAGTCGAGACCAATCGTCCTGCGGAGCAAGACCGTCTATTCTGAAGCCTCCAGTTTACTGGCAAGAGACGGTGTGAAATTTCACACCACAAATAAGCCCGAGGGGGCAGCATTCCACCCCGAGGCAGAAGTCGACTACAGGAAAATAACCAAACTATTCGATGCCAAGAACTACCCTTATCACACCTTCTGCGCGCCAGAAGAAAGAGGCCTCCGAGTTTTACTCCGCGGCCTAGTCGAAACCATCGGAAACGATGAAATCCGCGCCGAGCTGGCGAAACTAAATTTCACCCCCATCCACGTCGAAAGATGGACAAGACCAGCCAAGGACAGGAGAAAGAAACCTATCCCCATAGCAATCGTACAGGTTGTCGTGCCCAGAGAGCAGCACGAAATCTTCAATATTACAAGATTCATGAGGCAATCAATCAGGGTTGAAGCCCAGAAATCCAATGGAAAACCCGTGCAGTGCTTTAACTGCCAACTGTACGGGCACACAGCGAAACAATGCCACGCACCATCCATCTGCGTGAAGTGTGCCGGTCAGCACAACACAAAAGATTGCCAAAAGAGCAAGAAAACTCCAGCAAAATGCAGTAACTGCCAGGGGGCACACACTGCTAACTATTCCGGGTGTCCACGTCGCCCGACCAAAGGCCAAAAAACCACACCAGAGGCCAACCAACAACAACCACCGCCGCCAAAGAAGACCCCCGTAAAGATCCCCCCACCGACTCACGTATGGGGAACACAGAAGATGAACTCGGCTCCCCCGGCAGTCGACCTCAACTCAATCCAACAAATGTTCAAGCAGCTGCTTGAACAACAACACAAGCAGATGAGTGACATGATGACTCATTTCCTCCATGCACTGCAACCCAGCAATGGCCACTAGACCCAGGACGCTGAAGATAATCTCATGGAACGCTAGTTCAGTGCGCGACAAGAAGGAGGATCTTGCCGACACACTGACGTCCTACAACATCGACGTCGCCCTCCTTCAGGAGACGTTCCTAAAAGCCTCCTCCAGATTCAGCATCCCCAACTACACCATCTATCGGAACGATAGAAAAACCGGCCCAGGCGGCGGCACTGCGATCCTGATAAAGAGCAGCATCCGCCACCATGAATTGCTCCCTCCGGCCATGGTCAGTCTGGAAATCACCCAAATCGCCATTGAGCTCGAAGACCAAAGCAACCTGATTCTCGCTTCAGTCTACCAGCGAAATCAGGACACCATCGCTCCAGCCGACTACGAAAAGTTGGCGCAGGGAACCTCCGCCAAAATCATCGGCGGAGACTTCAATGCACACCACGAAGATTGGGGCTGCCAGTCCACAAACACTCGTGGACGCGAACTCAAAAACATCTGCGACACCTGGGGATTCAACATCGATTATCCAGACGAACCAACACACTACGCCGCCGGAGTTCCTCAGCACACCGGATCCGTCATCGACTTCTTTCTGGTGAAAGACTCCAGAAGAGCCACAGCTACGAGAGTTATCCACGAGCTGGACTCCGACCACCTGCCAGTCCTGCTAGAGATGGGTGACAACCACCTGCTGGACGCCCCCTTCAGGCCCCCAATTAAAATCACGGATTGGGCAAAATATAATAATCTTCTTCATCTTACAGATCCCATACCGACGATCAACGACCCCAGGCAACTCGAGCTTGCAGTCAGCAAGCTGTCCAAGGACATTCAGCAGGCCTACAACAGCGCTTCGGAGCCACGGCCAGCCAACCAGTCCAGGCTAACCACAGACCTCCCGCTGGATCTGAAAAACCTTCTCCGAGCGAGAAATCGCCTGTTGAGAAGGGCCAGATCCACCCTCGATCCCGAGGATAAAAGGCGGGCAAACCAGGCGACCAGAGAAGCCAGGCAAGCGATGAAGTCTTTCAGAGAAGTAAAGTGGGGTAACCTGCTCTCCTCTCTGGACTCATCGAACTCCAGGCAGATCTGGCGTCTGGCGAGGTCTTTGGCGGGAAAATCCAGGAGGATTATTCCACCGCTAAAATCGGATGCAGATGGCGCTGTCGCCGTCTCCGACGTGGACAAAGCCGAACTTCTGGCTGAGTCCTTCAAGCTTCAGATGACCTGTCAACGTCATCCCGAAGCAGATCCAAATTTCGATGCGGAGGTCAGCAGGGTTTCGGCCCAGCTACCTATCTTCCCGCAAATCTCCTTCCTGCAAAATCATCTCGCTTCCCCCCGTTCAATCACAGCAATAATCAAAAGCTTCGCCCCCAGAAAAACCCCCGGCTTTGACGGTATCACGGCCAGGCAACTTCAGAAACTTCCGAGCAAGCAGATCGCGGAGATCACAAACATCGTGAACTCCATTCTGCGCCTCCAACATTATCCAAGCTCATGGAAGCACGCCATTCTTGCCGTGATACCCAAAAAATGCAACAGTCCGAGCCCGGCCGACTACAGGCCGATCAGTCTCCTCAGCGCTCTCTCCAAAATCGCTGAAAAAACCATCCTCGAAGCCCTCAACAGCTTCACCGACTCCAAAAAGATCATTCCAGATGAACAATTCGGGTTCAGGAAAGGTCTTTCATCCATTCACCAAGCGGCCAGGTTGGCCAGCAAAGTCCATTCAGCTCTCGAGAAAAAATGGCATCTCGGAGCAGTTCTTCTCGACCTGTCCAAAGCCTTCGACAAAGTCTGGCATGATGGTCTCATCTACAAAACCATCTCTCTCGGATTTCCCCGAGATCTGACCTTGTTAATCCGTTCATTCCTGGAAGACAGAACCTTCCAAGTTCGAATAAACTCTTCCGTCTCCACGAGAAAACAAATAAAAGCGGGCGTCCCGCAAGGTTCCCCCCTGGCACCGGCCTTGTTCAATATCTACTTGGCCGGTATTCCACGCTCACAAGATGTGAAATCCGCATTCTTCGCGGACGACACAGCTTACTTTGTAGCGTCTCCTCAGACTTCTGTGATTCACAACAAACTCCAGAAGCAACTTAATGCAGCTATCCACTGGCTCAAATTCTGGCGCCTGCAAGTCAATCCGAAAAAGACTCAGGCGATCATCTTCACTAATAAACGCTTCATCAGAGAATACAGGCTACTGGTGGACAAAGTTCCGATTCCATGGTTGCAAAAAGCAACCTACTTAGGTCTTCATTTCGACCGACATCTCTCTTGGTCCAGTCAAATCCAGCAAGCCATCTGCAAGGGTTGCGGCATCATCAAAATGCTGTACCCGCTCTCATGCAGAACGAGCAACCTCGCTCCAAAAATCAAAGTCATGATCTACAAAATCCTTGTCAGATCAGTAGTTCTGTACGGCTTCCATACGTACTACCGGTTTCTTGGTCCAACTCTGATCAAGAAACTTCAAATTTTCCAAAATAAATCCTTGCGTGTGGCCCTAGACGCACCTTGGTACGTTAGAAATAACCAAATCCATCGGGAGGCCTGCGTGCCACCGATCTCTCAATTCCATCAAACCACACTCGCCAAGCTGAAGCTCACAGCCTCGCGAGGTAGCAATCCACTGCTACGCGAATTATCGGACCTCCTGCCCTAGCCACAGGGCAATACTCCGATATCATCGTCCCCAATCTCCGGCATCAAGACCCGGTTAACGAAGTTTTCTCGTTTTCCGACTTGTGTAAGTCTCAGCCTCCGCTACCGCCGTCGCACAATCTAGCGTTTCTGTCTGTGCCGGCCCGGCGACTGCACCTATGCGCAGCGTCGGCCCGGCAACGGCAGAAATTAGCACCGCAACGCCGATGACTTCATCGGTTTTCCAAATTAACCTCCTGAAGTTCGCCTGGACTTCATTGAAAAACCACTTCATGAACAGTCGGACCTCCGTCCTTCGGGACCAAACATTCCGACATTTCCTGGGTCAACTAGAGACCCTCAAAATAATTAGAAACCCATTCTGGGTCAATCTCATGCTATATAAGTAAGGGCCGAAAAGGCTAACTTAAAAACCAGGCTAATAAAATAGAAAAAATAGAAAATCGACGCGAAGACCGTTTGACTAACAAGTATTTGAGAAAAAAAAAAATGACCGGAAGAGGCAAAGGCGGAAAGGGTTTGGGAAAAGGAGGCGCCAAACGTCATCGTAAAGTGCTACGTGATAATATTCAAGGCATCACCAAACCCGCCATTCGAAGATTAGCCCGACGTGGTGGCGTCAAACGTATATCGGGTTTGATATACGAAGAAACCAGAGGTGTATTGAAAGTGTTCCTCGAGAACGTTATCAGGGATGCCGTAACATATACGGAACACGCCAAGAGGAAAACGGTCACCGCCATGGATGTGGTGTATGCCTTGAAACGTCAAGGACGTACTCTCTACGGTTTCGGCGGTTAAGTTGCAGATAAATTATTTGACGTTTTAAAATATCTAAAAAACGAAATCCAGACACAAAAAAAAAAAACGGTTCTTTTCAGGACCACAAAATAACATTCTAAATTATAAAAAAAAAATAGAGAGAGAACATTGTCGATAACGAAAGTGGAATTCACTTCGTTAATTGCCCGAGAGTCCATAAAACGACAATTAAAAAAAAAATATATAAATAACATAGACAGACATGGAGATTACGGACAACCAAGGTGGAATATCTCCCGTTAATCGGTGGAGAGTCGTTACAATAAACGTGCTTAAAATTAATTGAGGTGACATCGGTGAGAATACGACTGGACTTGGTTCACATACGTTTATTTTTACGTATTTAATCGAAATGATCGGATCGAATAATTCATGTAGCTACTGATAAGTACGGACGCCGTTTTCGCCCAAGAATCGCCATCGAGAGAACTTTCTAGCCTAACTTCTCCAATCGTTGCGATTACGGATATGTCTTTCTTTTAAATGTTCGTTCGATCTCCAGTACGTTTGATAATTGATCCTATCTTATCCGCCAATAATAATCATATTGAAATGTATTATAACGGTACGATAGTTAGCAAGGTGGTGGCCAAGACGAAGGATAAGAACGAGACTAGATTCCCTTCGATGGGAGAGAAGATCGATGGCAGGTCGCCGAAAATAGTTTTTTTTTTCCAGTAAGGTTATCTATTGCTCTACGAATCCGTGTACTTAATCGACCGGTGATATATTGGAGGTATTGGCATCGACGGGGCTATATCTTATTTATCCCATATTTATCCGAAATAATCGAAGCACATAAAATGTTTCTCTTGAAATGTCGAAATCGTAGGTTTGTCGTGGATCTTTTAATTTGATCTTGTCGACAGATCGACACGAACCGAACAGCTGCTGTATCCTGAAGGTAATGACAACGAGTCTGAATGAATTTTGTAATCTGGAATATGGCATTTTTTAACGAAAAATACAAAATTAAAAAAATGTTCCAACCTCGTTAAAGGTCTCGGCTAAGCCGGAAAACGGAGCAGTGTCTACGCGTAGACGTTCAGTCCTCCGTTCGCCCCTTCGGGTAAGATAGGCCATCTGTAGGTACAAAAAAATCATTTAGTAAAACGTAATTGTCGCGCGAGCATCGTTACGGTACCGCACTTCATCGTGAGACTAAAGATTTGTCTGTTATATTTTATCAATCTTTGACGACGACAACGAGAAATGGCAGATGCAGAAGTCGGCGGTCAAGCCACGTCTCCATCTAATCAGTTAGGAACGGGTAGCGGTGGTTCAGGGGCTTCATCTGCACCTACAGCAGCAACAACGGCGGCATCGGCGACGATTTCATCGAAAAAAGAAAAAACTGCAAAAAGAAAAAATCCCAAAGCCAAAGCTACGCATCCACCCACCGCCGAAATGGTAACCAACGCCATTAAGGGTCTGAAAGAAAGGGGAGGTTCGTCGTTGAGAGCGATCAAGAAGTATATCGCCGCCAACTATAAGGTCGATGCCGAGAAAGTATCGCCTTTCATTAAGAAATATTTAAAATCGGCGGTCGTATCAGGCACCTTGGTTCAGACTAAAGGAAAGGGGGCGTCCGGTTCGTTTAAATTGGCAGCAGCGGCGTCGTCTAGTTCGTCGGTTCAAACGAAACAATCGGCGGCAAGTGTTGTTTCATCATCCTCCGTTAGTGGTGGTGGTGGTCAAAGGAAAAGAAACACTACGGCAGCAACCAAAGCAGGCGGTAAAAAGAGTCCGGCGAAGAGAACGACGACGACGACGACGACGACGGCAGAAAAAAAAAAGACAGTCAAAAAGGCCACCGGGAAACCAAAGAAAGTTGCCGCCGCCGAGAAGAAGGTATCGGTGAAGAAGGCCGTCGAAAAGAAAATGGGAAAATCGGCTAGTTCGGGATCTTCGGCGATAACAGTTGGCGCCGCCGCCGCCACGGTGCCATCGAAGGCAAAATCACCGTCGAAAGCGAAGAAATCAAACAAAGCTGGCCCTACCAAGAAACCTAAGGCTCCCAAACCGAAAAGTGCCAAGTCTCCAGCCGCAACCGGAGGCAAAGCGAAGAAAGCAGCTTCCCCAAAAAAGAAGAAGTAAACGGTTCTCTCCTTTGTGGTTTCATCATAATCTCGATCAAGAGGTATGAAGAAATCGAATGTGCACAACACAGATTGTTGACTACAACGACCGTCTCGTATTAACCACCTCCATCATCATCATCATCATCATCCGGAGAAGACGTAGAAAACCTGCACGTTTACAAAAGCTTTACGGTTTTCAAAAATCGGTTCTTTTTAGAACCACAACATTTAATGTCACTGAAAAAAAATTAAGAATAAACATCCCTTAAGTCATGATACTGATATATATATATATATATATATATATATATATATATATATATATATATATATATATATATATATATATATATATATATATATATATATATATATATATATATCTATATATAGATATATATATATATATATATATATATATATATATATATATATATATATATATATATATATATATATATATATATATATCTATATATACATATAATATATATATATATATATATATATATATATATATATATATATATATATATATATATATATATATATATATCCGAAAGGTAATATTAAATCGATACTACTAACTATTTGAAAAGGTTACCACCGAACGATGCCCGCGAGGATTTTATGCCGATTTAAGTCCCTCCATTTGTAGCGGTTTTTTTTTGCGTTTCTCAGGTGTTTTTAACGTTTCCCAGTCACGTAATTCTCGATTCATATCGATAAAACGCTAAGGAGATCATGAGGTATTTTTTTTATTGATAATGCTATTGTCTTATGCCTGTCAGGCATTTCATTTAACTTTAATTGATGTACATACTTAAAGTATATCTATAGATCATGCAACTGTATAAGGAATACGTATCGATAGTATTTTTTTTTTTCATTCCAAAGATGTTTTGTTGGTCCTGAAAAGGACCGATATTTCGAATCAGGTAAAGATCCATCGTGCAGGGATGCAGCAATCCGTTTTAATATTTTATTTCGTTTTACTGTCGGTCTTCTTAGGCAATAGCACGGCCTGAATGTTAGGCAAAACACCCCCTTGTGCGATGGTCACGCCGGACAATAGTTTGTTCAATTCTTCGTCATTTCGAATGGCTAATTGTAAATGTCGTGGTATAATCCTCGTCTTTTTGTTATCTCTGGCGGCATTTCCCGCCAATTCCAATACTTCGGCGGCTAGATATTCCATCACCGCGGCCAAATATACCGGTGCTCCGGCACCGACACGTTCCGCGTAATTTCCTTTTCTCAACAATCTGTGAATACGACCGACAGGAAACTGCAATCCGGCACGATTCGAGCGAGACTTTGCTTTCCCTTTAACTTTGCCACCTTTTCCACGTCCGGACATGTTTGGTTATTTTATTTTGTTTTTTTAACTATAACCGTTCAGATTCGTACGACACGAACGTCGCAGAGTCATATGAGATACTGTATTAATCGGCATACCCCATTATATACTCAACGGACGAACCAGACGGTTAGTTGTATGGGCGGAGCTAAACGAACCCGTACGATCCGTCACAAAACGGACGAGGTTGCCCGTTCGAGAATCAGTTTACGATACGAACTTCTGCCATACGTACGTAAAATCGTTCAGTTTGTCCAACAACAATGCCACCTAAAACCAGCGGTAAGGCGGCCAAGAAAGCCGGAAAGGCTCAAAAGAATATCTCGAGAACCGATAAAAAGAAGAAGCGCAGGAGGAAGGAAAGTTACGCCATTTATATTTACAAAGTGTTGAAACAAGTCCATCCGGATACTGGAATTTCCAGCAAGGCCATGTCGATCATGAATTCTTTCGTTAATGACATTTTCGAAAGGATAGCTGCTGAAGCTTCCCGTTTGGCTCACTACAACAAAAGGTCCACAATAACAAGTAGAGAAATTCAAACGGCAGTCAGATTACTTCTGCCTGGGGAATTAGCCAAACACGCCGTTAGCGAAGGTACCAAAGCCGTCACCAAATACACCAGTTCAAAGTAAATACGTGAATGAAACAAAAGTAAGACTGGCGTCACAATTATTTCGAACGGAAGACGGAAAAAAAAAAAAACGGCTCTTTTCAGAGCCACAAATGTTAAAGATAATAAAAAAAAGAACGAAAAATAAACGGTCTGTAATCGACTCCGAGCAAATAATACATCTAACTTATCCTTTAGGTCTTCGGTTCCCAATCGTTTTAGAATCGTCGTCGTCGTCGTAAGTAAGAAAACGTTGCGACCCTCTTATTTTTTGAACACTTTGAGACCCCCTATATATTTTAGTCTTGAAGAGGCATTGGACCCTATAATATGGCGAAAATTACTTATTTTCAATAGTATATGTATCACTAGCGAGAGAAAAACCGGTGCGATAAATACGTTGTCGCGATCCACTAATTGGCCAAAAAGTCAAGTAAAATATGTTGCTACACCCTTTATGCGTTGCGATCCCCCTATTTTAGAACACATTGAGATCCCCTCTATTCCTGAATGCAACCCCCCTTACATTTTCTTTTAAGGAGGCGTGGACCGTAGGGGGCAAACGCTCGCCTTCACCATATTATAGAATATGGTGAAATTTACTTATTTTCTCTATTATAAGTATCACTAACGAGGGAAAAAATGGCGTGATAATTGTTTCGAGCGAGGAAAAAAAAAACAATGTCAACGTAAAATTAGCGTATAATTCTGAAATAAGAAAAAGAGCAACTTGATAATTATTTCGAATCAAAAATGAAATGAAAAAAAAAAACCTCCAAGCTTATATGTTTCGCTTTTGCTTTAAGCATCGTTTCGTATAACGAGTCGAAACAACGGGTTTTCTTGCACGATGTTTGTTTTCCCTTTCTTATTTATACATACTCATATTGTTGGTTCTGAAAAGAACCGGTTTTTTGTTATACTTTTATGATATATACCCACACATATACATTTACATTAATTATATTTAGGCACGTTCGCCTCGAATACGCCTAGCCAGCTGGATGTCTTTGGGCATGATGGTGACACGTTTGGCATGAATGGCACACAGATTTGTATCTTCGAAAAGACCGACCAGATAGGCCTCGCTGGCTTCTTGTAAAGCCATGACTGCGGAACTCTGGAAACGTAAATCCGTTTTGAAATCTTGTGCGATTTCACGTACCAAACGTTGAAAGGGTAATTTTCTGATCAACAGTTCGGTGCTCTTCTGGTAACGACGGATTTCTCGCAGGGCGACGGTACCTGGCCTGTAACGGTGAGGTTTCTTCACCCCGCCGGTTGCGGGGGCACTCTTTCTTGCCGCCTTGGTCGCCAATTGTTTCCTAGGAGCTTTGCCACCGGTCGATTTGCGTGCGGTTTGCTTCGTACGGGCCATCTCTCTCTTTACCGAATATTACAAGTACAGTCAAAGGTACAAGAACACTAAGGTTAAATTACGGATAGGAGTCGACAACGATGAGCACTTATCGAACGACAATTACAGAATGATGATCGACGCATACCAAAATTGGTGTTTTATTCTCTCAGGCGACTCGCTAGTGGTCCGGCAACTAGCTATTGGTCGGGTCGAGAGCAATGGGCGGGACGTTCCCGAAATCTGACAAAAGTAGCATATGTGTCATGTATGCCGACAGTCGTGTTCCGTCAATCCAAAACGAGGACGTTTCATTTATAAGAATTGACCAATCGATCGTCGATTTGAATTTAAAATAATTATATAAAATTAAAAAAAAAAAAATGACCGGAAGAGGCAAAGGCGGAAAGGGGTTGGGAAAAGGAGGCGCTAAAAGGCATCGTAAAGTGCTTCGTGATAATATTCAAGGCATCACCAAACCTGCAATTCGAAGATTGGCCCGACGTGGTGGCGTCAAGCGCATATCCGGTTTGATTTACGAAGAAACCAGAGGTGTCTTGAAAGTATTCCTCGAAAACGTAATCAGAGATGCCGTAACTTATACGGAACACGCCAAGAGGAAAACTGTCACCGCTATGGACGTCGTGTATGCCTTGAAACGTCAAGGGCGTACTCTCTACGGTTTTGGCGGTTAAATTACCCGATGTTTTGCAATATTAAAAGAAAACAAAAAAAAAACGAATTCTAGACAGACACAAAAAACCGGTTCTTTTCAGAACCACAAAAAAAAAAATACTTACATAAAAAAAGGGATACATTGTCGACAACATAGGTGAAATTTTCATCATTATTTATACGATTATCTAGAAAATTTTCTCACATATAAAATAAGATAGAAAAAGGGGGGAGACGGACACATTGTGGATAAAGCAGGTGGGGATGAATTTCCATCCCTAATTTTCGGGGAAGCATTCAATTTAACGAGCGCAAAACAAATTGAAGTAACGTGGATGAGAATAAGGTATCAGAGATGCAGTAACTGAATTCCTAACACGTCAAGAGAAAAACCGCCATCGCCATGGTTGTGTATGCCTTGAATGTATGTCAGGGGCGTACTCTCTACACTATTTTGGCGGTTAGATTTACTGACGATTTGCGATATTATAAAAAAAAGAACTCCGGGCATAAAAAAAGGTTCTTTTCAAAAACCACACTCACATAGAAAAGGGAGACATTGTCTCGATAAGTAATGTCGAAATGATTGTGGCGTGTTCATATATTAAATAAGAACAGATATTTTTGATATTTTTTGAGTTTTAGATAGTGGCGAAAAACCCAAATAAAGGATAAAAAATATTGTCTCGATAAAGCGGATGGAATTTTCATCGTAAATGTTATAGTGAATGTCTATATAAAATACATTGGACACATTGTGGATGAATTCTCATCGTTAATTTTCGGAAATGCCTTAAATGAAACGAGCGTACAGCTAACGTTAATGAGAATACGGTATCAGAGATGCCGTAACTTAAACAGAACACGCCAATTGAATAACCGTCATCGCCACGGACGACGTTGTGTATGCCTTGAAACGTCAAGGGCGTACTGCTTCGGCGGTTAAATTACCTGATGTTTTACAAAAAAAAAAAAAAAATAAAGGAACTCAAGACACAATAAATAAACGGCTCTTTTCATAACTGCGGCGGCGGCGGCAAAAAAACATACTTAAAAAAGTGACTAATTGTCGACACAGTAGGTGGAAATTCCATCGTTAATTACACCACGACGACTATCTATAAAACTTTCTTAAATATTAAATTAGGCAGAAAGAGGGAGACAGACCGACGGACACATTGTAGATAAAAGAGGTGCTATGAATTCCCTTCGTTAAATTTCGGGAAAGCCTTAAAAGAAACCAACGCAGTGCTAACGTGGATGATAATAGCGTAAGTCTCTTTTTAGTATTAAATCATTTATTCGAAATGATCAAATCATATAATTCTTGCGGTTATTTAGGTAGGTAGAAACGCCGTCGCCATGTTTAAAGAAATACTTAAAAAAAAAGACAATCGCCCTCGAGATGAGGGAGGATATTCCCGTTAATTTTTCCCAACCGTTCCGATTACAGACATGCCATTTGTTCGTTCCATAATTTACGTGCTCTATTTTTTATTTTAGCGGTACGATAGTTAACTAGGCGGTGTATAAGAACGAGACTCGTTTACCTTTCAAAGGGAGAATAGAACGGTGACAGGTCATCGGGAAAAACGTTTTTTCGGCAAAGTCGTTTATATATCTCGAAATCCGAATACTCCACCGATCGGTGATATATCTGAGGTATTTGTATCGCCTGGACAATCTGTAATATCTGGTTTACTTAACTGAAATAATCGAACTAATTAGAATGTTTTTCTTGAAACGTCGAGATCGTCGGTTAGTTGTGATTTTTTTAAATTGAACCTTGTCGAAGGATCGACATGAACCAAATGCCTCCGGTAGCTTCAAGGTATTGACAACGAATCAAGTTAAATATTGCAATCCGGTGAATGGCATTTACTAATGAAAAATACAAAATAAAAACTTTGTTCCGAGCTCGTTAAAGGTCCCGGCGAAGCCGGAATCAGGAGCAGTGTCGACAGTCAGACGCTCAGTCCGCCGTTCGCCCGTTTTACTTTACTATGCAATTTTTGGTGGAGCGAGTGGGCATATTTAGTAAGACGCAACAGACGACGAAGGACGAGCAGCAATACGATTCTGTTCTTTAGCGAAACGCGATAGTAGTGAGTTCTTCGTTACATTAACATTTGACGATAACACGCGCGAGCGCGCGGCGAAATGGCAGACGCGGAAATCGCCGGTCAGGCTACATCTCCATCTAATCTGTCGGGCACAAGCGGAGGCGGTTCCGGGCCCTCGTCTGTACCGCCCGCACCGTCGTCGGCGGCGGCGGCGGCGGCATCGGCTTCATCAAAAAAGGAAAAAACCGTTAAAAGAAAAAATCCCAAAGCCAAAGCTACGCATCCACCGACGGCCGAAATGGTAACAAACGCAATTAAGGGATTGAAAGAAAGGGGCGGTTCGTCATTGAGAGCGATCAAGAAGTATATTGCCGCCAACTACAAGGTCGATGCCGAGAAAGTATCGCCTTTCATCAAGAAATATTTAAAATCGGCAGTTGCATCCGGTACCCTGGTTCAGACCAAAGGAAAAGGTGCGTCCGGTTCTTTTAAGCTGGCAGCGGCATCGTCTAGTTCGTCGGTTCAAGCGAAACAATCGGCGACGAGTGCTGCTTCTTCATCCTCTGGACAAAAGAAAAGAAATATTTCAGTGGGAGCGGCGGCGGCGGCCAAAGGAGGTAGCAAAAAGAGTCCGACGAAAAGAACGACAGCGGCGGTGGCAGCAGCAGCAGCAGCAGCGACGACTGAAAAAAAGACAACCAAAAAGGCAGCAGGAAAATCGAAGAAAGCTGCGGTCGTCGTAGCCGAGAAGAAGGCTTCGGTAAAGAAAGCCGTCGAAAAGAAAACGGGAAAATCGGCTAGTTCGGGATCTTCGGCGGTAACAGTTGCCGCCGCCGCCGCTACGGTGCCATCGAAGGCGAAATCTCCGTCGAAAGCGAAGAAATCAAACAAAGCCGGCCCTACCAAGAAACCCAAGGCTCCTAAACCGAAAAGCGCTAGATCTCCAGCCGCCGCCGCCGCTGCCGGCGGGGGCAAAGCGAAGAAAGCAGCTTCCCCAAAAAAGAAGAAATAAACGAAGACCCCGATTTTCGTCGTTACATCTTAATCTTTCAAGAGGTATGAATAAATCGAATGTTCCCAATACAGATTATCGACGACGACGACCACCACCACCACCAAAACCATCATCTGGAATGATGATGTAGGAAAATATGTTTACGAAAGCGTAACATTTTCCAAAAAAAAAAAAAAACGGTTCTTTTCAGAACCACAACATTTATTGTTACTTGAAATTAAAAGAAATATAGAAAAAAACATCCATTTAGACAAGACGCCGAAATATATCCGAGTAGTAATTCGATAATACTAATAATAACTGATTTTGTACAATTATATATTTAAAAAAAAATAAAAAAAAATACAAATAAAAAAATCCATCGAGACTAGAACCGGCGAATAATATATATCTGACGTCCGTTGTTCGTTTGTAACTTTAATTTTTGTTTACGGATCAATATTGTTTTTTCTTTTCATAGATATTTTGTTGGTCCTGATAAGGACCGATATTTCGAATCAGGCGAAGACCATCATCATCATCATCTTCAAGTAGGGATAGAGAAGTTGTTTCGATTTTACTTCGTTTTACTGTCGGTCTTTTTTGGCAATAGCACGGCCTGAATGTTAGGTAAAACACCACCTTGTGCGATGGTCACGCCGGACAATAGTTTGTTCAATTCTTCGTCATTTCTAATGGCGAGCTGCAAATGTCGTGGGATAATTCTCGTCTTTTTGTTATCTCTGGCGGCGTTTCCGGCCAATTCCAATACTTCGGCGGCAAGATACTCCATTACCGCGGCCAAATATACCGGTGCTCCTGCACCTACGCGTTCCGCGTAATTTCCTTTCCTCAACAATCTGTGAATACGGCCGACCGGAAACTGCAATCCGGCACGATTCGAACGCGACTTGGCCTTTCCTTTAACTTTGCCTCCTTTTCCGCGTCCAGACATGCTGATTTTTTTTTGTTCTTTGCTTACAATTGATCAGATCGCACGGCACGACCGTCGTAGAGACCGTCAGATGAGAGACTATTTTCTGTCGGGATGTCCCCCCCTTCTATTTCTATTTTATTAGCCTGGTTTTTAAGTTAGCCTTTTCGGCCCTTACTTATATAGCATGAGATTGACCCAGAATGGGTTTCTAATTATTTTGAGGGTCTCTAGTTGACCCAGGAAATGTCGGAATGTTTGGTCCCGAAGGACGGAGGTCCGACTGTTCATGAAGTGGTTTTTCAATGAAGTCCAGGCGAACTTCAGGAGGTTAATTTGGAAAACCGATGAAGTCATCGGCGTTGCGGTGCTAATTTCTGCCGTTGCCGGGCCGACGCTGCGCATAGGTGCAGTCGCCGGGCCGGCACAGACAGAAACGCTAGATTGTGCGACGGCGGTAGCGGAGGCTGAGACTTACACAAGTCGGAAAACGAGAAAACTTCGTTAACCGGGTCTTGATGCCGGAGATTGGGGACGATGATATCGGAGTATTGCCCTGTGGCTAGGGCAGGAGGTCCGATAATTCGCGTAGCAGTGGATTGCTACCTCGCGAGGCTGTGAGCTTCAGCTTGGCGAGTGTGGTTTGATGGAATTGAGAGATCGGTGGCACGCAGGCCTCCCGATGGATTTGGTTATTTCTAACGTACCAAGGTGCGTCTAGGGCCACACGCAAGGATTTATTTTGGAAAATTTGAAGTTTCTTGATCAGAGTTGGACCAAGAAACCGGTAGTACGTATGGAAGCCGTACAGAACTACTGATCTGACAAGGATTTTGTAGATCATGACTTTGATTTTTGGAGCGAGGTTGCTCGTTCTGCATGAGAGCGGGTACAGCATTTTGATGATGCCGCAACCCTTGCAGATGGCTTGCTGGATTTGACTGGACCAAGAGAGATGTCGGTCGAAATGAAGACCTAAGTAGGTTGCTTTTTGCAACCATGGAATCGGAACTTTGTCCACCAGTAGCCTGTATTCTCTGATGAAGCGTTTATTAGTGAAGATGATCGCCTGAGTCTTTTTCGGATTGACTTGCAGGCGCCAGAATTTGAGCCAGTGGATAGCTGCATTAAGTTGCTTCTGGAGTTTGTTGTGAATCACAGAAGTCTGAGGAGACGCTACAAAGTAAGCTGTGTCGTCCGCGAAGAATGCGGATTTCACATCTTGTGAGCGTGGAATACCGGCCAAGTAGATATTGAACAAGGCCGGTGCCAGGGGGGAACCTTGCGGGACGCCCGCTTTTATTTGTTTTCTCGTGGAGACGGAAGAGTTTATTCGAACTTGGAAGGTTCTGTCTTCCAGGAATGAACGGATTAACAAGGTCAGATCTCGGGGAAATCCGAGAGAGATGGTTTTGTAGATGAGACCATCATGCCAGACTTTGTCGAAGGCTTTGGACAGGTCGAGAAGAACTGCTCCGAGATGCCATTTTTTCTCGAGAGCTGAATGGACTTTGCTGGCCAACCTGGCCGCTTGGTGAATGGATGAAAGACCTTTCCTGAACCCGAATTGTTCATCTGGAATGATCTTTTTGGAGTCGGTGAAGCTGTTGAGGGCTTCGAGGATGGTTTTTTCAGCGATTTTGGAGAGAGCGCTGAGGAGACTGATCGGCCTGTAGTCGGCCGGGCTCGGACTGTTGCATTTTTTGGGTATCACGGCAAGAATGGCGTGCTTCCATGAGCTTGGATAATGTTGGAGGCGCAGAATGGAGTTCACGATGTTTGTGATCTCCGCGATCTGCTTGCTCGGAAGTTTCTGAAGTTGCCTGGCCGTGATACCGTCAAAGCCGGGGGTTTTTCTGGGGGCGAAGCTTTTGATTATTGCTGTGATTGAACGGGGGGAAGCGAGATGATTTTGCAGGAAGGAGATTTGCGGGAAGATAGGTAGCTGGGCCGAAACCCTGCTGACCTCCGCATCGAAATTTGGATCTGCTTCGGGATGACGTTGACAGGTCATCTGAAGCTTGAAGGACTCAGCCAGAAGTTCGGCTTTGTCCACATCGGAGACGGCGACAGCGCCATCTGCATCCGATTTTAGCGGTGGAATAATCCTCCTGGATTTTCCCGCCAAAGACCTCGCCAGACGCCAGATCTGCCTGGAGTTCGATGAGTCCAGAGAGGAGAGCAGGTTACCCCACTTTACTTCTCTGAAAGACTTCATCGCTTGCCTGGCTTCTCTGGTCGCCTGGTTTGCCCGCCTTTTATCCTCGGGATCGAGGGTGGATCTGGCCCTTCTCAACAGGCGATTTCTCGCTCGGAGAAGGTTTTTCAGATCCAGCGGGAGGTCTGTGGTTAGCCTGGACTGGTTGGCTGGCCGTGGCTCCGAAGCGCTGTTGTAGGCCTGCTGAATGTCCTTGGACAGCTTGCTGACTGCAAGCTCGAGTTGCCTGGGGTCGTTGATCGTCGGTATGGGATCTGTAAGATGAAGAAGATTATTATATTTTACCCAATCCGTGATTTTAATTGGGGGCCTGAAGGGGGCGTCCAGTAGGTGGTTGTCACCCATCTCGAGCAGGACTGGCAGGTGGTCGGAGTCCAGCTCGTGGATAACTCTCGTAGCTGTGGCTCTTCTGGAGTCTTTCACCAGAAAGAAGTCGATGACGGATCCGGTGTGCTGAGGAACTCCGGCGGCGTAGTGTGTTGGTTCGTCTGGATAAGCGATGTTGAATCCCCAGGTGTCGCAGATGTTTTTGAGTTCGCGTCCACGAGTGTTTGTGGACTGGCAGCCCCAATCTTCGTGGTGTGCATTGAAGTCTCCGCCGATGATTTTGGCGGAGGTTCCCTGCGCCAACTTTTCGTAGTCGTCTGGAGCGATGGTGTCCTGATTTCGCTGGTAGACTGAAGCGAGAATCAGGTTGCTTTGGTCTTCGAGCTCAATGGCGATTTGGGTGATTTCCAGACTGACCATGGCCGGAGGGAGCAATTCATGGTGGCGGATGCTGCTCTTTATCAGGATCGCAGTGCCGCCGCCTGGGCCGGTTTTTCTATCGTTCCGATAGATGGTGTAGTTGGGGATGCTGAATCTAGAGGAGGCTTTTAGGAACGTCTCCTGAAGGAGGGCGACGTCGATGTTGTAGGACGTCAGTGTGTCGGCAAGATCCTCCTTCTTGTCGCGCACTGAACTAGCATTCCATGAGATTATCTTCAGCGTCCTGGGTCTAGTGGCCATTGCTGGGTTGCAGTGCATGGAGGAAATGAGTCATCAAGTCACTCATCTGCTTGTGTTGTTGTTCAAGCAGCTGCTTGAACATTTGTTGGAATGAGTTGAGGTCGACTGCCGGGGGAGCCGAGTTCATCTTCTGTGTTCCCCATACGTGAGTCGGTGGGGGGATCTTTGCGGGGGTCTTCTTTGGCGGCGGTGGTTGTTGATGGGTGGCCTCTGATGTGACTTGTTGGCCTTTGGTCGGGCGACGTGGACACCCGGAGTAGTTTGCAGTGTGTGCCCCCTGGCAGTTACTGCATTTGGCTGGAGTTTTCTTGCTTTTTTGACAATCTTTGGTGTTGTGCTGACCGGCACACTTCACGCAGATGGATGGTGCGTGGCATTGTTTCGCTGTGTGCCCGTACAGTTGGCAGTTAAAGCACTGCACGGGTTTTCCATTGGATTTCTGGGCTTCAACCCTGATTGATTGCCTCATGAATCTTGTAATATTGAAGATTTCGTGCTGCTCTCTGGGCACGACAACCTGTACGATTGCTATGGGGATAGGTTTCTTTCTCCTGTCCTTGGCTGGTCTTGTCCATCTTTCGACGTGGATGGGGGTGAAATTTAGTTTCGCCAGCTCGGCGCGGATTTCGTCGTTTCCGATGGTTTCAACTATGCCGCGGAGTAAAACTCGGAGGCCTCTTTCTTCTGGCGCGCAGAAGGTATGATAAGGGTAGTTCTTGGCATCGAATAGTTTGGTTATCTTCCTGTAGTCAATTTCTGCCTCGGGGTGGAATGCTGCCCCCTCGGGTTTGTTTGTGATGTGAAATTTCACACCGTCTTTTGCCAGTAAACTGGAGGCTTCAGAATAAACGGTCTTGCTCCGCAGGACGATTGGTCTCGATTTAAATCTTCGGCCGCCGTTTGGCTGGTCGGCGGATACGGACGCGGGAGGCACGGCTGGACGAGCGAATTGCTCGGGGCCGGGATTGTTTCTCTTCGCGGGCGCGGAATTACTCACTGACACTTCACTCGCGGCACTGGTTGACGGCGCGGGGTCGGATTCGTTTTTAGACGCGGGTGCGGCACTAGTACGCGGCGCGTCGGTATCGGACGGGGATGGTGCGTAGGTGTTTCCACTGGCACCTGCTGCTGAAGGTTTTTTCGTCGGTGGATTGTTGGCCGGCGATGGTTGGCTTGTTTTCCTCTTCTTCGAGGATCTGTGCCTGACAGTGGTGAAACCAATGTCGTCGGCACTTTTGTCTAAGGGCGAGAGCGTGCAATCCATCGCTGCGGACGAGGCTGCTGAATTGCTGCGGCTGCGGCTTTCCGTTTGCGGGGCTTGGCTTGAGGTGGACCGGCTGCGGCTGGTGTCCTCGGCGGGCTGGTTTTGTTTCCTTGTTTCCATTATTATTGCATTCAGTTTGGCGTTTTCTTCCTTCAGGTGCATGATCATGGCTTTTTGTTCCGAGAATTCTTTCATCAGCTGGTTGTGCTCTTCGACGGTAAACGTAACTTTTACGTTTACATCGGAGGGTTCGGCGGCGTCGGGTTGTCTCGCCATGGTGGCGTCTGGCTGTGACGACATGGCAGCTGTTGTCGGCAGTCTTTGGCTTGTCGGCTACCTGACTGTGGAAACGGGTCCCCACAGCATCGGTGCCGGCGGCGTCGGACCGTCTAGACTCTGCGGCGATGTCTCGGTAGGTAGGCGGTTTTCGTTCGACCGTGCGAACACTGTACAAACGACAGGTAGAAAATGCAGAGCGATTATCTTAGAGATGTTGTCTCTTCGATGACTCGGACTGAACTCGATCGATGGTCCCCCCCTTCTTTCCTTCCTTTTTATATATATGCGGCGGTACAGTCTCCAATGGAATCGTAAAAATACGCCTTACGGTTAAATGGGCGGAGCATATCGTACCCGTACGCTCCAGTACAAAAAAGAAGTGAACTTTTATCGGCTCAAGGGTCAATTTATGATACGGATTTTTATTGTACCGTATGTACATTTAAAAAAAAATCGTCCTCTTTGTCCATAATGCCACCAAAAACTAGCGGGAAAGCGGCCAAAAAAGCGGGAAAGGCACAAAAAAACATCTCGAAAGGTGATAAAAAAAAGAAGCGCAGGAGGAAGGAAAGTTACGCCATTTATATTTACAAAGTGCTGAAACAGGTACATCCGGATACGGGAATTTCCAGCAAGGCCATGTCGATCATGAATTCTTTCGTTAATGACATTTTCGAGAGGATAGCGGCCGAAGCATCGCGTTTGGCTCATTACAACAAAAGATCGACCATAACCAGTAGAGAAATTCAAACGGCGGTCAGATTACTTTTACCGGGTGAATTAGCCAAACACGCCGTTAGCGAGGGGACCAAAGCCGTGACCAAATACACCAGTTCCAAGTAAAAATAGATAAACGTATCAAAGATCAGAAGCAAGAACTGGCGAGATTAATATTTCGAACGATAATAAAAAGAAAACGGCTCTTTTCAGAGCCACGAATTTTAAATATAAAAAAAAAAATATCAAGCATATCGCCTATCCGCACAGACATCTAGGTTCGAAATTAGCATTAGATGCATGAAAGTAAAATATTTTTAAACACACACACACACACAAACTGAAAACCCGAATATTATTGTGGCTTAATGCCCGAGTTGAAATTAGCGGGATTTTTTTTTTCCAGCGATAACGCTCGACGCTTTTTTAGAGTGTATGTGTATAGGATGTAAATGATTATTCTCGAAAAATAAAAACTTTCGATCTATCCGAGAGTCGTCCATCTTGTACATGATATGTGCTAGCCGGGCTCTATGGTTTTGGCCGGTTTTCCCAAAATTCGTCGAAGAAAAAAGACAGCCTCCATAGGTGTCGTTGGTTTTCTAAATTTCTTTATTTTTTTTTCGCGGGAACCCCCAGGTGGTTATTGACTCTTGGTGTAACATACTTTTTTCCAAAATTTATCAGATATATATATATATATATATATATATATATATATATATATATATATATATATATATATATATATATATATATATATATTTATTATTATTATCTACTTATGGGCCCTGGTGGACCACGCGATGTACAATTAGAGGCGTTTGTTGTTGTTAACCTTCCTTCGCACCCATACTAATTTCATTCTTTCGCTATGAGCGTTTTTCCTTTCGTCAGACCAAGTTGTTCCGGTCTTCCTACATTTTTCTCTCTGGCCAACCTTCCAAACGTTCACCTTGTGTCTGAAACAGCCTCTATCCTGAATTTCACTTTGTGTAATATTTGCTGATCTTAGGTCCTCTTTAATTGCAGCAATCCATCTAATTATTTCTACTTTAGCTCTACTCCTATCAGCAAGGGTAGGTACGGAATCCTCAAACTTTTGTACTTCTTGATTTGTCGTTCGAGTAAACTATCTCCGATAGTTAAAACCCAAATTTACGTAACAATGATAAGTCCCTTTTATTTATACGGTCTTACGATTTATTTTCGCTTTCTAACGCCGACGGCGGCTAAATAACTTCACAAACGTTTCAGAACAAAACCTTGCGTATGGCACTAAACGCGCCGTGGTACGTTCGAAACACTCAAATTATTATAGAGACCGGTGTACCCCCGGTCTCTAAATTCCATTCCCAAATTTACGCCAAGTTTTGCCTACAGGCAAGCTTGAGCGAAAACCCGCTAGTCCTGTCTATACCGGACAACCTACCCGGATTTTCCGGGTAAAGCTAGCCAATTGCCCCAATTTGCCTTACGGGCTGCGAGCAGAAAGGAATCGAATTTTCGATTCCCGGCTCGCGTAAGACCGCTTCGACAACAGTCCCTAACCGTGGCCAGGCGGTCTGAGAGATCATCTCCGATCGATCGGACCGGACCAATGGCAAAAAACCCGTCATATTGCTGATGGGGAAAAAGCAAAATTTCATTTTCCTTTTCTTTCATATTAACCTCAGAAGTTCGCCAGGATCATCTTATAGACTATCCTTTCTTATCTATGCCACTTGCTAGGCATACCCGGGTCAGATAGAGACCCTAAAAAATTAGTGCCCATATAGGGTAAAGTTGACTAGAAACGGGCAAGAGCCTTGAGGGCTAACCCAAAAGCCTGGCTAGATAAGTCGAAGTCGACTCTACTCCTAATTTCATAAAATTCGACTATTTGTCTATCTAGTTAGCCTACTCGGATTCATCCGTTTTATGTGTCCGTAAAATTTAAGTCTTCTTTTTCTCACATATCGCTATGTATATCTGAGTATTGTTTGATCTCTTGGTATTCCCGATGTCGGTATGTTGTGGCTATTTATTTGTTTGGGGCCTAGGATTTTTCTTTCCTTCTTTTCAATGTCCTCGATGTCCCTCTTTCTATTCAAAATGAGCGTTTCTGCAGCATATAGACATTCTGGCTTAATAATTGTGTTGTAATGTCTCAGTTTTATGTTTTTAGATAGGCACTTTTTGTTATAAATATTTTGTGTAAGCCTTAATGCCGTTTCCATTTTTTTTGACATCTATCCTTATTGGCCGCTTTTTCCAATCCATTTTCCATGATTATTTCACCCAAATATTTGAATTGAGAGACTCGTCTGATGTTACCATATTTTGTTTTTAGAAATGGCGTTCTTAGTCTGTTGCAGGTCATGTTAGCTTATGGCGTGCTTAGTCTGTTTCCTTTAGGATTTCAATCTGTATCTGTGCCCTTAATATATCTTGAGCTAAAATTGCTAGATCATCAGCAGATGCCAGACAATCAGTATTGATGTTGGTTCTCCCCAGTTTAATGGGCTGGTCAACAATCAGGGCCAACTTATTTTTTTTCACGCCACTCCTATATTACTTTTTCTAGAACACAGTTAAATAGGGTCTCGTTAGTTAGTTAAATAGGGCGAGAGTCCTCCATCCCCTCGTCTCACTCCAGTTTTTTAATTTCGAAGGGCTCTGAGATGTCAACCATGAATTTTACTTTTAACCTTGTGTTAGTTAACGTTGCTTTAATAATCCCCAGCGTTTTTTCAGATCTGGTCCTTGATCTTTCAAGATTCGGAATAAAGATTCGCGGTCAATAGAGTCTTATGCTTTTTTGAAATCCACAAATGTACAGACGAGTTTTTAATTGTACAGTTCTTGATGTCTTAGAATCAACTTTAGATTCAGGATCTGTTCAGGGCTGGATCTGCCCGGTCGAAAACCTGGTTGATATTCACCAATGTTAGGTTCTAACTGTCCCTGTGCTCTGTCTAGTAGACATTGAGATAGAATCTTGTAACAAACTGGGAGAAGAAATATCCCTCTATAGTTGTTTACATCCGTTCTATGTCCTTTCCTATGTAGTAGATAGATTAGAGCTTCTTTCCAATCTTCCGGAATCCGTTCGGTTCGCCTAACTTCTCGTAGAATTTTGGTTATTTCCTTGATTGTGTACCTGGACCAGCGGATTTCAAAAGTTCAGCAGTGATTCCATCTTCTCCAGAAGCTTTGTCATTTTTAAGCCGCTTGATTTGCCTAATTATTTCATCTTCTTTCGGTGGTAATGAATCTGGGTTTGTTTGTTTAGGGTTTAGTGTTGCTAATTTGTTTAAGGGCTCAGGACAGTTTACTATTTGTTCTAAATATTTCGCTAGTTCTTTGCAATTGTCTTGGTTATTTAGAGCTGATTGTCCGTTTTCATTTTGGAAGCAAAGACTTTGCGGTTGATAGCCTATTAATTTAGTTTTAAATGTTTTATAAAAGTTTCGGGTGTTAGTTTTTTGGAAATCTTTTTCTATTTCAATAAGTTGATTGTTTTCATATTTTCTTTTAGTTTCTCTAACTAGCTTCGATGTTTCTTTTCTTACTTCCAAAAAGATGTTATAGTTTATTACTGTCTTTTGACTGTTCCAATCTTTGAATGTTTTACTTCGGCTTAATACTCCTTGCTCGCAAACTTCATCCCACCACGGATGTTTTCTACGTTTTTGTAAAGGGACCAACTTTAAGGCTGTTTTAATAATTTTTTGTTTCAATTCTTGCCAGTTCTGTGCTGGTTGTTTATCTAGCTCTTCTGTTAGGGCTGGTTTTATTTTCGTTGGGTCAAACTTTGGTATTAGCAGCCTCTTTTGAATAAGTTTTCGAGGTTTTCAGCTAAGTTTGATACTAGTCAGGTGGTGATCCGTGTCTATATTTGCTCCTTTATCGACTCGAACGTTCAAAATCTCTTTATAATTGGGGTACGAATTGGCAACATGGTCATTTTGAAATTCATCCATGTACGTGTTTGGGCACATCCATGTCTTTTGTTTTGTTATTTTCTTCTTAAATTGTGTTGACATCCTTCTTAGATTAAACTGCGAACATAGTTCAACCAATTTTCTACCATTATGGTTGGCCCATTTATGAGTTGGAAAACTGCCGACAGTTTTCCTTCCTGTACTTTTTTCTTTCCCTAGTTGGGCGTTGAAATCACCCGATAGGATTTTTACATGGTTGGTAGGAAATTTAGAGATAGTCTTTTCCAGAATTTCCCAGGACTTATTTACTTGTTCAAGATTAGATTTATTTTCTTCGTTAACCGGGAGGTGTGCATTGATTAATGTATAGTTTTTGTTAGCACATTTGAGGATAGTGTCATAAGTCGATTATTTACTTAGCCCGGACGCCCCAGAATCCGAAAGTCCGGTTGGTAGAGGATTGTCTACCTCCTGGGGTAATTTTGTAATTACTAGAACGATTCATCTTGTACTTTGAATTAAAGGTTTGAACCATGACGGTTCAGAGGTTAAGACTGGAGGGGGTTGGTTAGTTCCAGAATTTAAATATCAGCCGCACCACTGGTGAACAGACGCTGACCATTCAACCGCTTGATACAAGTCAGACGCTAAGTGGATTTTGTTTTTTTTTTTTTTGTGCCTTGGTTCGGGGCTGCTTATTTTGAGATATTCGCAGCTGTCCATTAATATCTAATGGAACTTTCACTATCCACCACCCGTGACCCGTCCAGTATCTTAGGCTGGATATATATATATATATATATATATATATATATATATATATATATATATATATATATATATATATATATATATGTATATATATATATATATTTGTATATATATATATATATATATATATATATATATATATATATATATATATATATATATATATATATATATATATATATATATATATATATATATATATATATATATATATATATATATATATATATATATATATATATATATATATATATATATGTATATATATACGTATATACATACGTATATATATATATATATATATATATATATATATATATATATATATATATATATATATATATATATATATATATATGTATATATATATATATACATATATACATATATTATATTTACACACTTTTTTTATATATATATGTATAAACACATAAATATACAAACACATTCAAATATATATAATTACAAAAACTCACATATATGATGTATCGATCGTTTTTGCCGAACGTTTTCCAATCGGTCGGTGTTGCTTGTAAATCAGGGTCGTGCCGTCGTTCGCGGATCGACGCCGGATTTATGTTTCCGCCGCCTCATGTGGTGATCCGAGGTTCGAGCGGCGAGTCAAGTCGTCTGTTCGGATACACAATCGGGTCCCTCTAATGTGGTGATTTTTACTACACACAGCGAGATCGTGAATTCGGCGGACCGTTAAATTTTTACGTGTCACGATTCATATGCGATCGGTTGTATTTTGTGTTGACATTTTCGCATGTTCCTTATATAATAATGTGTTCAGGCAAAAATTCTGTAACAATAACGTACACGTGCGGTAACTCTCAGCTTTCCGAGCGAGTTTTCTAACACGAAACGCTTCTCGTACGAGTTTCCCTTGTCGCTTTCAATCTAGCGAAGTGGTTCGGAGAGAATGTTTCGAGGTTTTATTGATGCCGAACGACGATATATCTTATGTATGGTCGTATCGGTTGTGCTCAGTTGGTCGTTTGCATCGATTTTTTTTTTGATTTATTATACAAACTACGTTTTTGATATTATTTCGTTCTACGAGTACGACGACGGGGAGTAGTGCTGTTGTCTTCGAACGTACCTTTGTCGTTGCTGCCGCCGCCGCCGCCCGATGTAATAAATCGTGTGACGGCATGACGCGCGGTGACGCAGACGATAAAATTAATGACGATCGATAGCGCAGCAGCAATACACTCCGACGGCTACATCACACACGAATAAATATATAAAAACGGTGGTAGTTGTTTAAGACAAATAATAATAGTAATAATAATAATTAAAAAAAAGAACCGATGATACGACTCAAGACACTAATTATAATGCAAGAGCGTGGCGTCTTGACCGGTTTTTCCGTCGTCTCGACGCACACTCGTCGTCATCGAGAAAGTCGTCACGTTTCTCGTACCTACGCACGCACGCACGCAATCGCCCACCGATCCATACAGACCACGACGCACCGTTGTGCGCCGCCTGCCTGGAGGAGGAGGAGGGTGGTAAACGAACGAGCGAGCGACGGCGAAACGAACGACACTCGACGTGCGGACAACAGCAGCAGCAGCAGCAGCAATTGCAGCTCGCGCGCACAGTTCCCTGGTTGATCCTGCCAGTAGTCATATGCTTGTCTCAAAGATTAAGCCATGCATGTCTCAGTACAAGCCGAATTAAGGTGAAACCGCGAAAGGCTCATTAAATCAGTTATGGTTCCTTAGATCGTACCCACAATTACTTGGATAACTGTGGTAATTCTAGAGCTAATACATGCAAACAGAGCTCCGACCAGAGATGGAAGGAGTGCTTTTATTAGATCAAAACCAATCGGTGGCGGGTTCGCGCTCGTCATCGTACAACTTGGTGACTCTGAATAACTTTACGCTGATCGCACGGTCTCGCACCGGCGACGCATCTTTCAAATGTCTGCCTTATCAACTGTCGATGGTAGGTTCTGCGCCTACCATGGTCGTAACGGGTAACGGGGAATCAGGGTTCGATTCCGGAGAGGGAGCCTGAGAAACGGCTACCACATCCAAGGAAGGCAGCAGGCGCGCAAATTACCCACTCCCGGCACGGGGAGGTAGTGACGAAAAATAACGATACGGGACTCATCCGAGGCCCCGTAATCGGAATGAGTACACTCTAAACCCTTTAACGAGGATCAATTGGAGGGCCAGTCTGGTGCCAGCAGCCGCGGTAATTCCAGCTCCAATAGCGTATATTAAAGTTGTTGCGGTTAAAAAGCTCGTAGTCGAATTTGTGTCTCGCGCCGCCGGTTCATCGTCCGCGGTGTTAACTGGCGTTTCGCGAGACGTCCTGCCGGTGGGCTTAGTCGGTTGCCGTCTGTTCGGGCGTGCGCCTCGCGGCGTGCGTTCGTTGGCGGTTTAACGGCGGCCCAAATCAATCCTGCCGCGGTGCTCTTCACTGAGTGTCGAGGTGGGCCGGCACGTTTACTTTGAACAAATTAGAGTGCTTAAAGCAGGCTAAAATTTCGCCTGAATACTGTATGCATGGAATAATGGAATAGGACCTCGGTTCTATTTTGTTGGTTTTCGGAACCCCGAGGTAATGATTAATAGGAACGGATGGGGGCATTCGTATTGCGACGTTAGAGGTGAAATTCTTGGATCGTCGCAAGACGAACGGAAGCGAAAGCATTTGCCAAAAACGCTTTCATTGATCAAGAACGAAAGTTAGAGGTTCGAAGGCGATCAGATACCGCCCTAGTTCTAACCTTAAACGATGCCAGCTAGCGATCCGTCGACGTTCCTCCGATGACTCGACGGGCAGCTTCCGGGAAACCAAAGCTTTTGGGTTCCGGGGGAAGTATGGTTGCAAAGCTGAAACTTAAAGGAATTGACGGAAGGGCACCACCAGGAGTGGAGCCTGCGGCTTAATTTGACTCAACACGGGAAACCTCACCAGGCCCGGACACCGGAAGGATTGACAGATTGAGAGCTCTTTCTTGATTCGGTGGGTGGTGGTGCATGGCCGTTCTTAGTTGGTGGAGCGATTTGTCTGGTTAATTCCGATAACGAACGAGACTCTAGCCTGCTAACTAGGCGCTTTTTGACATCGCAAAGGCCCGCCGTACGTGCGGGGTCCTCACGGGCTCCGCCGTTCGCGCGCGGTTTTTACTGTCGGCGTACAAACATTTCTTCTTAGAGGGACAGGCGGCTTCTAGCCGCACGAGATTGAGCAATAACAGGTCTGTGATGCCCTTAGATGTTCTGGGCCGCACGCGCGCTACACTGAAGGAATCAGCGTGTCTTCCCTGGCCGAGCGGCCCGGGTAACCCGCTGAACCTCCTTCGTGCTAGGGATTGGGGCTTGCAATTGTTCCCCATGAACGAGGAATTCCCAGTAAGCGCGAGTCATAAGCTCGCGTTGATTACGTCCCTGCCCTTTGTACACACCGCCCGTCGCTACTACCGATTGAATGATTTAGTGAGGTCTTCGGATCGACACGCGATGGCGCTTCGGTGTCGTCGATGTGTAAGAAAAGATGACCAAACTTGATCATTTAGAGGAAGTAAAAGTCGTAACAAGGTTTCCGTAGGTGAACCTGCGGAAGGATCATTACAGTGATCGATTGCCGTCATCTGACGCGCGATTAAGAACACGTCTGTAATTATTCTCTCGAATAATTCGAACTATCTTTTATTTTATTAAGAGACACAAGGGAACGACAACTTTGACGATCCTCGACGAACGACAGCAGCTCGTATCGCTCGTTGGTGCGTGCAAGACGAAAACGGAAAAAAGAATTTGTATCGGGTACCTAGATTTATGTTTCTACGCTAGCTAGCTAGCTAGCTCGCTCGCTCACTCGCCCACTCACTATCTATCTGGAAAGTGAGTGAGTGAGTGAGTGAGTGAGTGAGTGAGCGAGTCAGCCAGAGTACGAAAAATCTAAGGGATAAAAAATCCTCGTGGATTTTCCTTCCCGACGGTATTTAAACGATATGCGCCCGTACGATCTTTAAGTTTTCACATTTAACGCACACGCACGCACACGTGATCTGTCTGTAACGTCGTTGTGGTTGTCGTGGTCGTTTCTGTGTGATGTGTATGATATGGACCATTAACCATATCTTCATCATAATCGATTCCGTTATGATTTTTAAACATTCGTTGCGGTTTTTGTCGTCGACGCTGTCGACTGACGACGACGACGACGACCGTTACCGTGACGAGAGAAACGTAATATAAAACACCGTTCGTTTGTATTAGTTGTTTGTCGACGACGACGACGACAACGATGTCGACGGTGGATAATATTTCAACGTTTCGTTTAAAAATTTCGGAATCTTGCCATTTACATTTCTTAAAATGAACGTCACCGATACGGAGAAGTATTTTATTTCTCGCATCACAAACGAGTCGGACCATTACTGCCACGCCGCGAAGACGAGGTTCGCCTTGGTCGTCGTCATCGTCGTGGCGATAGTTTCCTTCTCGTTAAATGAATCGATAAAAAAGATTACCCTAAACGGTGGATCACTTGGCTCGTGGGTCGATGAAGAACGCAGCTAATTGCGCGTCAACTTGTGAACTGCAGGACACATGAACATCGACACTTCGAACGCACATTGCGGTCCTGGGATTCCATTCCCGGACCACTCCTGGCTGAGGGTCGTACCTTATTTAAAGACTGCTCGGTTTTGTCCGAAAATGACGACGACGACGACGATGTACCATCTGTCTGTCGCGTTGATTCGGATAATGACGACGGAGCGTGTTGGACGTCGTGACGCGAGCACCTGTTGCCGTCGATTCGCCTTCGCGAACGCGTGGCAGGTGGGCGCGACGTCTTAAAACGTAAGGACGATCTTAATTCGCCGTTTTCATGCGAATTAAGCGAAAGTGTGCCGTGCGTGTCGCATCGCATCGTTTTCGGTCGTCGTGTCCGATAATATATATTCTTTAATTAAAGGATATGCGACGTCTGATCGTTTGTTATACGATGTCGAGGCTACTACTTATATACACGCGGCGGGCGCAGCTTTATTTACCATTATTATATTTATATATATATATATATCGACCTCAGAGCAGGTGAGACTACCCGCCGAATTTAAGCATATTACTAAGCGGAGGAAAAGAAACTAACCAGGATTCCCCTAGTAGCTGCGAGCGAACAGGGAAGAGCCCAGCACCGAATCCCGCGGCCGACACCGGGTGCCGGGAAATGTGGTGTTCGGGAGGGTCCATCATCTCGAAGTTACGCGATGCGTCCAAGTCCTTCTTGAACGGGGCCACAGCCCACAGAGGGTGCCAGGCCCGTAGTGACCATCGCTGACGGCGGGAGGATCTCTCCTTAGAGTCGGGTTGCTTGAGAGTGCAGCCCTAAGTGGGTGGTAAACTCCATCTAAGGCTAAATATGACCACGAGACCGATAGCGAACAAGTACCGTGAGGGAAAGTTGAAAAGCACTTTGAAGAGAGAGTTCAAGAGTACGTGAAACCGTTTAGGGGTAAACCTGAGAAACCCGAAAGGTCGAAGGGAGAAATTCATTCGCGGCTCGTCGTCGGCGGCCGACGATCGCGTGACGGGAGAGACGTTTTCGGACGTGTCTCTCGCACCTTTCGTCGTTCGTCGATCCGGCGACGAACGCGTGCACTTTTCTCCTGGTAGGACGTCGCGATCCGTTGGGCGTCGATCTAAGGCTCGGGGTGGAGCCCGTAAATACGGTTTCGGCCGCGCATATTTACGGACCCT
>JARFXV010002071.1:50000-89536 GCA_031761425.1 Cosmopolites sordidus
ACCTACGCGTTCCGCGTAATTTCCTTTCCTCAACAATCTGTGAATACGGCCGACCGGAAACTGCAATCCGGCACGATTCGAACGCGACTTGGCCTTTCCTTTAACTTTGCCTCCTTTTCCGCGTCCGGACATATTTATTAATTTTATTTATTCTTTAACTGTAATAGATCAGATTCGCACGACGGGATTGCCGTCGCACAGTCAGATGAGATACTGTATTTTTTTGGTCAAGGTTCGCTTCATGATATTATATATCAGGAGACCAATAGAAACGCACGAACACGAATCTCTGTTCAATGGGCGGAGCGTAACTTATTCGTACGCTCTGTCACAAATACGGTGCCCTAGGACAGTGCTGAAACCAGTTCACCTTACGAGCTTGTAGTATACGTACGTTAATTCGACGAGTTTGTCAATAATGCCACCAAAAACCAGCGGTAAAGCGGCCAAGAAAGCCGGAAAGGCACAAAAAAACATCTCAAAAACTGATAAAAAGAAGAAGCGTAGGAGGAAGGAGAGTTACGCCATTTACATTTACAAAGTGTTGAAACAAGTACATCCGGATACGGGAATTTCCAGCAAGGCCATGTCGATCATGAATTCTTTCGTTAATGACATTTTCGAAAGGATTGCCGCCGAAGCTTCGCGTTTGGCCCACTATAACAAGAGATCGACAATAACAAGTAGAGAAATTCAAACGGCGGTCAGATTACTTTTACCTGGAGAATTAGCCAAACACGCCGTTAGTGAAGGTACCAAAGCCGTCACCAAATACACCAGTTCCAAGTAAATACGTGAAAATTATTTCGAATGAAAGAAACAAAAACGGCTCTTTTCAGAGCCACAAATGAACGTAAAAAAAAAAAAATATATATATATAGATCTGTAACCGACTCCGAGAAAATAATAAATCTAACATGACTTAAAGAGGTCATCGTTTCTCAATCATTTTCAGTGTCGCGACCCTCTATAATACCCAAAAGTTAAAAAAAAAAAAAAAAAAAAAAACCGTCGCTACCTCCATTATGTGTTCGACCGCCATATTTTTCGATCACATTGAGACCCCTCTATTGCTGAATGCAATCCCCCTACCTACATTTTCTTTTAAGGAGGCTTGGTCCGACCTTAGGGTACAAACGTTCGCCTTCGCCATATTAGAGAAAATGGTGAAATTTACTTCTACCCTTTATAATAAGTATTACTAACGAGAGAAACACTGGCGCAATAGTTATTTCGAGCGAGAAAAAACATGTATTAAGGTAAAAGACTGACGTGATAATTATTTGGAATGAAAAAAAAAAAAATACTCCAAGCTTAAATGTTTCGCCATTGGTTTACGCATCGTTTGGTATAACGAATCGAAACAACGGGCATTCATGCACGATGTATTTTCCCTTTATTATTTGTACATACTCATTTTGTTGGTTCTGAAAAGAACCGGTTTTTTGCTATATATAAAATACGCATATATATATATATATATATATATATATATATATATATATATATATATATATATATATATATATATATATGTACGGATTTATATAAAATATATTTTAGGCACGTTCGCCTCGAATACGCCTGGCCAGCTGGATGTCTTTGGGCATGATGGTGACACGTTTGGCATGAATGGCACACAGATTTGTATCTTCGAAAAGACCGACCAGATAGGCTTCGCTAGCTTCTTGTAAAGCCATGACTGCAGAACTCTGGAAGCGTAAATCCGTTTTGAAATCTTGTGCGATCTCACGTACCAAACGTTGGAAGGGTAATTTTCTGATCAACAGTTCGGTGCTCTTCTGGTAACGACGGATTTCTCGCAGGGCGACGGTACCTGGCCTGTAACGGTGAGGTTTCTTCACCCCGCCGGTTGCGGGGGCACTCTTTCTTGCCGCCTTGGTCGCCAATTGTTTTCTAGGAGCTTTGCCACCGGTCGATTTGCGTGCGGTTTGCTTCGTACGGGCCATCTCTTCTCGGACTATTACAATTACAGACGGACGTATAAGAACACAACGGTTAAATCACAGAGGTCGACAACGACACGCACCAAGTTCAGTCCGAGTCATCGAAGAGACAACATCTCTAAGATAATCGCTCTGCATTTTCTACCTGTCGTTTGTACAGTGTTCGCACGGTCGAACGAAAACCGCCTACCTACCGAGACATCGCCGCAGAGTCTAGACGGTCCGACGCCGCCGGCACCGATGCTGTGGGGACCCGTTTCCACAGTCAGGTAGCCGACAAGCCAAAGACTGCCGACAACAGCTGCCATGTCGTCACAGCCAGACGCCACCATGGCGAGACAACCCGACGCCGCCGAACCCTCCGATGTAAACGTAAAAGTTACGTTTACCGTCGAAGAGCACAACCAGCTGATGAAAGAATTCTCGGAACAAAAAGCCATGATCATGCACCTGAAGGAAGAAAACGCCAAACTGAATGCAATAATAATGGAAACAAGGAAACAAAACCAGCCCGCCGAGGACACCAGCCGCAGCCGGTCCACCTCAAGCCAAGCCCCGCAAACGGAAAGCCGCAGCCGCAGCAATTCAGCAGCCTCGTCCGCAGCGATGGATTGCACGCTCTCGCCCTTAGACAAAAGTGCCGACGACATTGGTTTCACCACTGTCAGGCACAGATCCTCGAAGAAGAGGAAAACAAGCCAACCATCGCCGGCCAACAATCCACCGACGAAAAAACCTTCAGCAGCAGGTGCCAGTGGAAACACCTACGCGCCATCCCCGTCCGATACCGACGCGCCGCGTACTAGTGCCGCATCCGCGTCTAAAAACGATTCCGACCCCGCGCCGTCAACCAGTGCCGCGAGTGAAGTGTCAGTGAATAATTCCGCGCCCGCGAAGAGAAACAATCCCGGCCCCGAGCAATTCGCTCGTCCAGCCGTGCCTCCCGCGTCCGTATCCGCCGACCAGCCAAACGGCGGCAGGAGATTTAAGTCGAGACCAATCGTCCTGCGGAGCAAGACCGTCTATTCTGAAGCCTCCAGTTTACTGGCAAGAGACGGTGTGAAATTTCACACCACAAATAAGCCCGAGGGGGCAGCATTCCACCCCGAGGCAGAAGTCGACTACAGGAAAATAACCAAACTATTCGATGCCAAGAACTACCCTTATCACACCTTCTGCGCGCCAGAAGAAAGAGGCCTCCGAGTTTTACTCCGCGGCCTAGTCGAAACCATCGGAAACGATGAAATCCGCGCCGAGCTGGCGAAACTAAATTTCACCCCCATCCACGTCGAAAGATGGACAAGACCAGCCAAGGACAGGAGAAAGAAACCTATCCCCATAGCAATCGTACAGGTTGTCGTGCCCAGAGAGCAGCACGAAATCTTCAATATTACAAGATTCATGAGGCAATCAATCAGGGTTGAAGCCCAGAAATCCAATGGAAAACCCGTGCAGTGCTTTAACTGCCAACTGTACGGGCACACAGCGAAACAATGCCACGCACCATCCATCTGCGTGAAGTGTGCCGGTCAGCACAACACAAAAGATTGCCAAAAGAGCAAGAAAACTCCAGCAAAATGCAGTAACTGCCAGGGGGCACACACTGCTAACTATTCCGGGTGTCCACGTCGCCCGACCAAAGGCCAAAAAACCACACCAGAGGCCAACCAACAACAACCACCGCCGCCAAAGAAGACCCCCGTAAAGATCCCCCCACCGACTCACGTATGGGGAACACAGAAGATGAACTCGGCTCCCCCGGCAGTCGACCTCAACTCAATCCAACAAATGTTCAAGCAGCTGCTTGAACAACAACACAAGCAGATGAGTGACATGATGACTCATTTCCTCCATGCACTGCAACCCAGCAATGGCCACTAGACCCAGGACGCTGAAGATAATCTCATGGAACGCTAGTTCAGTGCGCGACAAGAAGGAGGATCTTGCCGACACACTGACGTCCTACAACATCGACGTCGCCCTCCTTCAGGAGACGTTCCTAAAAGCCTCCTCTAGATTCAGCATCCCCAACTACACCATCTATCGGAACGATAGAAAAACCGGCCCAGGCGGCGGCACTGCGATCCTGATAAAGAGCAGCATCCGCCACCATGAATTGCTCCCTCCGGCCATGGTCAGTCTGGAAATCACCCAAATCGCCATTGAGCTCGAAGACCAAAGCAACCTGATTCTCGCTTCAGTCTACCAGCGAAATCAGGACACCATCGCTCCAGCCGACTACGAAAAGTTGGCGCAGGGAACCTCCGCCAAAATCATCGGCGGAGACTTCAATGCACACCACGAAGATTGGGGCTGCCAGTCCACAAACACTCGTGGACGCGAACTCAAAAACATCTGCGACACCTGGGGATTCAACATCGATTATCCAGACGAACCAACACACTACGCCGCCGGAGTTCCTCAGCACACCGGATCCGTCATCGACTTCTTTCTGGTGAAAGACTCCAGAAGAGCCACAGCTACGAGAGTTATCCACGAGCTGGACTCCGACCACCTGCCAGTCCTGCTAGAGATGGGTGACAACCACCTGCTGGACGCCCCCTTCAGGCCCCCAATTAAAATCACGGATTGGGCAAAATATAATAATCTTCTTCATCTTACAGATCCCATACCGACGATCAACGACCCCAGGCAACTCGAGCTTGCAGTCAGCAAGCTGTCCAAGGACATTCAGCAGGCCTACAACAGCGCTTCGGAGCCACGGCCAGCCAACCAGTCCAGGCTAACCACAGACCTCCCGCTGGATCTGAAAAACCTTCTCCGAGCGAGAAATCGCCTGTTGAGAAGGGCCAGATCCACCCTCGATCCCGAGGATAAAAGGCGGGCAAACCAGGCGACCAGAGAAGCCAGGCAAGCGATGAAGTCTTTCAGAGAAGTAAAGTGGGGTAACCTGCTCTCCTCTCTGGACTCATCGAACTCCAGGCAGATCTGGCGTCTGGCGAGGTCTTTGGCGGGAAAATCCAGGAGGATTATTCCACCGCTAAAATCGGATGCAGATGGCGCTGTCGCCGTCTCCGATGTGGACAAAGCCGAACTTCTGGCTGAGTCCTTCAAGCTTCAGATGACCTGTCAACGTCATCCCGAAGCAGATCCAAATTTCGATGCGGAGGTCAGCAGGGTTTCGGCCCAGCTACCTATCTTCCCGCAAATCTCCTTCCTGCAAAATCATCTCGCTTCCCCCCGTTCAATCACAGCAATAATCAAAAGCTTCGCCCCCAGAAAAACCCCCGGCTTTGACGGTATCACGGCCAGGCAACTTCAGAAACTTCCGAGCAAGCAGATCGCGGAGATCACAAACATCGTGAACTCCATTCTGCGCCTCCAACATTATCCAAGCTCATGGAAGCACGCCATTCTTGCCGTGATACCCAAAAAATGCAACAGTCCGAGCCCGGCCGACTACAGGCCGATCAGTCTCCTCAGCGCTCTCTCCAAAATCGCTGAAAAAACCATCCTCGAAGCCCTCAACAGCTTCACCGACTCCAAAAAGATCATTCCAGATGAACAATTCGGGTTCAGGAAAGGTCTTTCATCCATTCACCAAGCGGCCAGGTTGGCCAGCAAAGTCCATTCAGCTCTCGAGAAAAAATGGCATCTCGGAGCAGTTCTTCTCGACCTGTCCAAAGCCTTCGACAAAGTCTGGCATGATGGTCTCATCTACAAAACCATCTCTCTCGGATTTCCCCGAGATCTGACCTTGTTAATCCGTTCATTCCTGGAAGACAGAACCTTCCAAGTTCGAATAAACTCTTCCGTCTCCACGAGAAAACAAATAAAAGCGGGCGTCCCGCAAGGTTCCCCCCTGGCACCGGCCTTGTTCAATATCTACTTGGCCGGTATTCCACGCTCACAAGATGTGAAATCCGCATTCTTCGCGGACGACACAGCTTACTTTGTAGCGTCTCCTCAGACTTCTGTGATTCACAACAAACTCCAGAAGCAACTTAATGCAGCTATCCACTGGCTCAAATTCTGGCGCCTGCAAGTCAATCCGAAAAAGACTCAGGCGATCATCTTCACTAATAAACGCTTCATCAGAGAATACAGGCTACTGGTGGACAAAGTTCCGATTCCATGGTTGCAAAAAGCAACCTACTTAGGTCTTCATTTCGACCGACATCTCTCTTGGTCCAGTCAAATCCAGCAAGCCATCTGCAAGGGTTGCGGCATCATCAAAATGCTGTACCCGCTCTCATGCAGAACGAGCAACCTCGCTCCAAAAATCAAAGTCATGATCTACAAAATCCTTGTCAGATCAGTAGTTCTGTACGGCTTCCATACGTACTACCGGTTTCTTGGTCCAACTCTGATCAAGAAACTTCAAATCTTCCAAAATAAATCCTTGCGTGTGGCCCTAGACGCACCTTGGTACGTTAGAAATAACCAAATCCATCGGGAGGCCTGCGTGCCACCGATCTCTCAATTCCATCAAACCACACTCGCCAAGCTGAAGCTCACAGCCTCGCGAGGTAGCAATCCACTGCTACGCGAATTATCGGACCTCCTGCCCTAGCCACAGGGCAATACTCCGATATCATCGTCCCCAATCTCCGGCATCAAGACCCGGTTAACGAAGTTTTCTCGTTTTCCGACTTGTGTAAGTCTCAGCCTCCGCTACCGCCGTCGCACAATCTAGCGTTTCTGTCTGTGCCGGCCCGGCGACTGCACCTATGCGCAGCGTCGGCCCGGCAACGGCAGAAATTAGCACCGCAACGCCGATGACTTCATCGGTTTTCCAAATTAACCTCCTGAAGTTCGCCTGGACTTCATTGAAAAACCACTTCATGAACAGTCGGACCTCCGTCCTTCGGGACCAAACATTCCGACATTTCCTGGGTCAACTAGAGACCCTCAAAATAATTAGAAACCCATTCTGGGTCAATCTCATGCTATATAAGTAAGGGCCGAAAAGGCTAACTTAAAAACCAGGCTAATAAAATAGAAAATAAAATAGAACGACACGCACCAGCCGAATGACAATTAAAAAAAGATCTCGAATTTGTTATACCCTCTCCTACGTTGCAGGCCATTGGCCCGGTAACGAACGATGGGCGGGGCCTCCCCGGAAACCCATATATAAGTTTAAGAAATTAAATGTGTTTCGTTGATTCGACGCGAAGACCGTTTGACTAACAAGTATTTGAGAAAAAAAAAAATGACCGGAAGAGGCAAAGGCGGAAAGGGTTTGGGAAAAGGAGGCGCCAAAAACGTCATCGTAAAGTGCTACGTGATAATATTCAAGGCATCACCAAACCCGCCATTCGAAGATTAGCCCGACGTGGTGGCGTCAAACGTATATCGGGTTTGATATACGAAGAAACCAGAGGTGTATTGAAAGTGTTCCTCGAGAACGTTATCAGGGATGCCGTAACATATACGGAACACGCCAAGAGGAAAACGGTCACCGCCATGGATGTGGTGTATGCCTTGAAACGTCAAGGACGTACTCTCTACGGTTTCGGCGGTTAAGTTGCAGATAAATTATTTGACGTTTTAAAATATCTAAAAAACGAAATCCAGACACAAAAAAAAAAAACGGTTCTTTTCAGGACCACAAAATAACATTCTAAATTATAAAAAAAAAATAGAGAGAGAACATTGTCGATAACGAAAGTGGAATTCACTTCGTTAATTGCCCGAGAGTCCATAAAACGACAATTAAAAAAAAAATATATAAATAACATAGACAGACATGGAGATTACGGACAACCAAGGTGGAATATCTCCCGTTAATCGGTGGAGAGTCGTTACAATAAACGTGCTTAAAATTAATTGAGGTGACATCGGTGAGAATACGACTGGACTTGGTTCACATACGTTTATTTTTACGTATTTAATCGAAATGATCGGATCGAATAATTCATGTAGCTACTGATAAGTACGGACGCCGTTTTCGCCCAAGAATCGCCATCGAGAGAACTTTCTAGCCTAACTTCTCCAATCGTTGCGATTACGGATATGTCTTTCTTTTAAATGTTCGTTCGATCTCCAGTACGTTTGATAATTGATCCTATCTTATCCGCCAATAATAATCATATTGAAATGTATTATAACGGTACGATAGTTAGCAAGGTGGTGGCCAAGACGAAGGATAAGAACGAGACTAGATTCCCTTCGATGGGAGAGAAGATCGATGGCAGGTCGCCGAAAATAGTTTTTTTTTTCCAGTAAGGTTATCTATTGCTCTACGAATCCGTGTACTTAATCGACCGGTGATATATTGGAGGTATTGGCATCGACGGGGCTATATCTTATTTATCCCATATTTATCCGAAATAATCGAAGCACATAAAATGTTTCTCTTGAAATGTCGAAATCGTAGGTTTGTCGTGGATCTTTTAATTTGATCTTGTCGACAGATCGACACGAACCGAACAGCTGCTGTATCCTGAAGGTAATGACAACGAGTCTGAATGAATTTTGTAATCTGGAATATGGCATTTTTTAACGAAAAATACAAAATTAAAAAAATGTTCCAACCTCGTTAAAGGTCTCGGCTAAGCCGGAAAACGGAGCAGTGTCTACGCGTAGACGTTCAGTCCTCCGTTCGCCCCTTCGGGTAAGATAGGCCATCTGTAGGTACAAAAAAATCATTTAGTAAAACGTAATTGTCGCGCGAGCATCGTTACGGTACCGCACTTCATCGTGAGACTAAAGATTTGTCTGTTATATTTTATCAATCTTTGACGACGACAACGAGAAATGGCAGATGCAGAAGTCGGCGGTCAAGCCACGTCTCCATCTAATCAGTTAGGAACGGGTAGCGGTGGTTCAGGGGCTTCATCTGCACCTACAGCAGCAACAACGGCGGCATCGGCGACGATTTCATCGAAAAAAGAAAAAACTGCAAAAAGAAAAAATCCCAAAGCCAAAGCTACGCATCCACCCACCGCCGAAATGGTAACCAACGCCATTAAGGGTCTGAAAGAAAGGGGAGGTTCGTCGTTGAGAGCGATCAAGAAGTATATCGCCGCCAACTATAAGGTCGATGCCGAGAAAGTATCGCCTTTCATTAAGAAATATTTAAAATCGGCGGTCGTATCAGGCACCTTGGTTCAGACTAAAGGAAAGGGGGCGTCCGGTTCGTTTAAATTGGCAGCAGCGGCGTCGTCTAGTTCGTCGGTTCAAACGAAACAATCGGCGGCAAGTGTTGTTTCATCATCCTCCGTTAGTGGTGGTGGTGGTCAAAGGAAAAGAAACACTACGGCAGCAACCAAAGCAGGCGGTAAAAAGAGTCCGGCGAAGAGAACGACGACGACGACGACGACGACGGCAGAAAAAAAAAAGACAGTCAAAAAGGCCACCGGGAAACCAAAGAAAGTTGCCGCCGCCGAGAAGAAGGTATCGGTGAAGAAGGCCGTCGAAAAGAAAATGGGAAAATCGGCTAGTTCGGGATCTTCGGCGATAACAGTTGGCGCCGCCGCCGCCACGGTGCCATCGAAGGCAAAATCACCGTCGAAAGCGAAGAAATCAAACAAAGCTGGCCCTACCAAGAAACCTAAGGCTCCCAAACCGAAAAGTGCCAAGTCTCCAGCCGCAACCGGAGGCAAAGCGAAGAAAGCAGCTTCCCCAAAAAAGAAGAAGTAAACGGTTCTCTCCTTTGTGGTTTCATCATAATCTCGATCAAGAGGTATGAAGAAATCGAATGTGCACAACACAGATTGTTGACTACAACGACCGTCTCGTATTAACCACCTCCATCATCATCATCATCATCATCCGGAGAAGACGTAGAAAACCTGCACGTTTACAAAAGCTTTACGGTTTTCAAAAATCGGTTCTTTTTAGAACCACAACATTTAATGTCACTGAAAAAAAATTAAGAATAAACATCCCTTAAGTCATGATACTGATATATATATATATATATATATATATATATATATATATATATATATATATATATATATATATATATATATATATATATATATATATATATATATATATATCTATATATAGATATATATATATATATATATATATATATATATATATATATATATATATATATATATATATATATATATATATATATATATATCTATATATACATATATATATATATATATATATATATATATATATATATATATATATATATATATATATATATATATATATATATCCGAAAGGTAATATTAAATCGATACTACTAACTATTTGAAAAGGTTACCACCGAACGATGCCCGCGAGGATTTTATGCCGATTTAAGTCCCTCCATTTGTAGCGGTTTTTTTTTGCGTTTCTCAGGTGTTTTTAACGTTTCCCAGTCACGTAATTCTCGATTCATATCGATAAAACGCTAAGGAGATCATGAGGTATTTTTTTTATTGATAATGCTATTGTCTTATGCCTGTCAGGCATTTCATTTAACTTTAATTGATGTACATACTTAAAGTATATCTATAGATCATGCAACTGTATAAGGAATACGTATCGATAGTATTTTTTTTTTTCATTCCAAAGATGTTTTGTTGGTCCTGAAAAGGACCGATATTTCGAATCAGGTAAAGATCCATCGTGCAGGGATGCAGCAATCCGTTTTAATATTTTATTTCGTTTTACTGTCGGTCTTCTTAGGCAATAGCACGGCCTGAATGTTAGGCAAAACACCCCCTTGTGCGATGGTCACGCCGGACAATAGTTTGTTCAATTCTTCGTCATTTCGAATGGCTAATTGTAAATGTCGTGGTATAATCCTCGTCTTTTTGTTATCTCTGGCGGCATTTCCCGCCAATTCCAATACTTCGGCGGCTAGATATTCCATCACCGCGGCCAAATATACCGGTGCTCCGGCACCGACACGTTCCGCGTAATTTCCTTTTCTCAACAATCTGTGAATACGACCGACAGGAAACTGCAATCCGGCACGATTCGAGCGAGACTTTGCTTTCCCTTTAACTTTGCCACCTTTTCCACGTCCGGACATGTTTGGTTATTTTATTTTGTTTTTTTAACTATAACCGTTCAGATTCGTACGACACGAACGTCGCAGAGTCATATGAGATACTGTATTAATCGGCATACCCCATTATATACTCAACGGACGAACCAGACGGTTAGTTGTATGGGCGGAGCTAAACGAACCCGTACGATCCGTCACAAAACGGACGAGGTTGCCCGTTCGAGAATCAGTTTACGATACGAACTTCTGCCATACGTACGTAAAATCGTTCAGTTTGTCCAACAACAATGCCACCTAAAACCAGCGGTAAGGCGGCCAAGAAAGCCGGAAAGGCTCAAAAGAATATCTCGAGAACCGATAAAAAGAAGAAGCGCAGGAGGAAGGAAAGTTACGCCATTTATATTTACAAAGTGTTGAAACAAGTCCATCCGGATACTGGAATTTCCAGCAAGGCCATGTCGATCATGAATTCTTTCGTTAATGACATTTTCGAAAGGATAGCTGCTGAAGCTTCCCGTTTGGCTCACTACAACAAAAGGTCCACAATAACAAGTAGAGAAATTCAAACGGCAGTCAGATTACTTCTGCCTGGGGAATTAGCCAAACACGCCGTTAGCGAAGGTACCAAAGCCGTCACCAAATACACCAGTTCAAAGTAAATACGTGAATGAAACAAAAGTAAGACTGGCGTCACAATTATTTCGAACGGAAGACGGAAAAAAAAAAAAACGGCTCTTTTCAGAGCCACAAATGTTAAAGATAATAAAAAAAAGAACGAAAAATAAACGGTCTGTAATCGACTCCGAGCAAATAATACATCTAACTTATCCTTTAGGTCTTCGGTTCCCAATCGTTTTAGAATCGTCGTCGTCGTCGTAAGTAAGAAAACGTTGCGACCCTCTTATTTTTTGAACACTTTGAGACCCCCTATATATTTTAGTCTTGAAGAGGCATTGGACCCTATAATATGGCGAAAATTACTTATTTTCAATAGTATATGTATCACTAGCGAGAGAAAAACCGGTGCGATAAATACGTTGTCGCGATCCACTAATTGGCCAAAAAGTCAAGTAAAATATGTTGCTACACCCTTTATGCGTTGCGATCCCCCTATTTTAGAACACATTGAGATCCCCTCTATTCCTGAATGCAACCCCCCTTACATTTTCTTTTAAGGAGGCGTGGACCGTAGGGGGCAAACGCTCGCCTTCACCATATTATAGAATATGGTGAAATTTACTTATTTTCTCTATTATAAGTATCACTAACGAGGGAAAAAATGGCGTGATAATTGTTTCGAGCGAGGAAAAAAAAAACAATGTCAACGTAAAATTAGCGTATAATTCTGAAATAAGAAAAAGAGCAACTTGATAATTATTTCGAATCAAAAATGAAATGAAAAAAAAAACCTCCAAGCTTATGTTTCGCTTTTGCTTTAAGCATCGTTTCGTATAACGAGTCGAAACAACGGGTTTTCTTGCACGATGTTTGTTTTCCCTTTCTTATTTATACATACTCATATTGTTGGTTCTGAAAAGAACCGGTTTTTTGTTATACTTTTATGATATATACGCACACATATACATTTACATTAATTATATTTAGGCACGTTCGCCTCGAATACGCCTAGCCAGCTGGATGTCTTTGGGCATGATGGTGACACGTTTGGCATGAATGGCACACAGATTTGTATCTTCGAAAAGACCGACCAGATAGGCCTCGCTGGCTTCTTGTAAAGCCATGACTGCGGAACTCTGGAAACGTAAATCCGTTTTGAAATCTTGTGCGATTTCACGTACCAAACGTTGAAAGGGTAATTTTCTGATCAACAGTTCGGTGCTCTTCTGGTAACGACGGATTTCTCGCAGGGCGACGGTACCTGGCCTGTAACGGTGAGGTTTCTTCACCCCGCCGGTTGCGGGGGCACTCTTTCTTGCCGCCTTGGTCGCCAATTGTTTCCTAGGAGCTTTGCCACCGGTCGATTTGCGTGCGGTTTGCTTCGTACGGGCCATCTCTCTCTTTACCGAATATTACAAGTACAGTCAAAGGTACAAGAACACTAAGGTTAAATTACGGATAGGAGTCGACAACGATGAGCACTTATCGAACGACAATTACAGAATGATGATCGACGCATACCAAAATTGGTGTTTTATTCTCTCAGGCGACTCGCTAGTGGTCCGGCAACTAGCTATTGGTCGGGTCGAGAGCAATGGGCGGGACGTTCCCGAAATCTGACAAAAGTAGCATATGTGTCATGTATGCCGACAGTCGTGTTCCGTCAATCCAAAACGAGGACGTTTCATTTATAAGAATTGACCAATCGATCGTCGATTTGAATTTAAAATAATTATATAAAATTAAAAAAAAAAAAAATGACCGGAAGAGGCAAAGGCGGAAAGGGGTTGGGAAAAGGAGGCGCTAAAAGGCATCGTAAAGTGCTTCGTGATAATATTCAAGGCATCACCAAACCTGCAATTCGAAGATTGGCCCGACGTGGTGGCGTCAAGCGCATATCCGGTTTGATTTACGAAGAAACCAGAGGTGTCTTGAAAGTATTCCTCGAAAACGTAATCAGAGATGCCGTAACTTATACGGAACACGCCAAGAGGAAAACTGTCACCGCTATGGACGTCGTGTATGCCTTGAAACGTCAAGGGCGTACTCTCTACGGTTTTGGCGGTTAAATTACCCGATGTTTTGCAATATTAAAAGAAAACAAACAAAAAAACGAATTCTAGACAGACACAAAAAACCGGTTCTTTTCAGAACCACAAAAAAAAAATACTTACATAAAAAAAGGGATACATTGTCGACAACATAGGTGAAATTTTCATCATTATTTATACGATTATCTAGAAAATTTTCTCACATATAAAATAAGATAGAAAAAGGGGGGAGACGGACACATTGTGGATAAAGCAGGTGGGGATGAATTTCCATCCCTAATTTTCGGGGAAGCATTCAATTTAACGAGCGCAAAACAAATTGAAGTAACGTGGATGAGAATAAGGTATCAGAGATGCAGTAACTGAATTCCTAACACGTCAAGAGAAAAACCGTCATCGCCATGGTTGTGTATGCCTTGAATGTATGTCAGGGGCGTACTCTCTACACTATTTTGGCGGTTAGATTTACTGACGATTTGCGATATTATAAAAAAAAGAACTCCGGGCATAAAGAAAGGTTCTTTTCAAAATCCACACTCACATAGAAAAGGGAGACATTGTCTCGATAAGTAATGTCGAAATGATTGTGGCGTGTTCATATATTAAATAAGAACAGATATTTTTGATATTTTTTGAGTTTTAGATAGTGGCGAAAAACCCAAATAAAGGATAAAAAATATTGTCTCGATAAAGCGGATGGAATTTTCATCGTTAATGTTATAGTGAATGTCTATATAAAATACATTGGACACATTGTGGATGAATTCTCATCGTTAATTTTCGGAAATGCCTTAAATGAAACGAGCGTACAGCTAACGTTAATGAGAATACGGTATCAGAGATGCCGTAACTTAAACAGAACACGCCAATTGAATAACCGTCATCGCCACGGACGACGTTGTGTATGCCTTGAAACGTCAAGGGCGTACTGCTTCGGCGGTTAAATTACCTGATGTTTTACAAAAAAAAAAAAAAATAAAGGAACTCAAGACACAATAAATAAACGGCTCTTTTCAGAACTGCGGCGGCGGCGGCGGCGGCAAAAAAACATACTTAAAAAAGTGACTAATTGTCGACACAGTAGGTGGAATTTCCATCGTTAATTACACCACGACGACTATCTATAAAACTTTCTTAAATATTAAATTAGGCAGAAAGAGGGAGACAGACCGACGACGGACACATTGTAGATAAAAGAGGTGCTATGAATTCCCTTCGTTAAATTTCGGGAAAGCCTTAAAAGAAACCAACGCAGTGCTAACGTGGATGATAATAGCGTAAGTCTCTTTTTAGTATTAAATCATTTATTCGAAATGATCAAATCATATAATTCTTGCGGTGGTTATTTAGGTAGGTAGAAACGCCGTCGCCATGTTTAAAGAAATACTTAAAAAAAAAAGACAATCGCCCTCGAGATGAGGGAGGATATTCCCGTTAATTTTTCCCAACCGTTCCGATTACAGACATGCCATTTGTTCGTTCCATAATTTACGTGCTCTATTTTTTATTTTAGCGGTACGATAGTTAACTAGGCGGTGTATAAGAACGAGACTCGTTTACCTTTCAAAGGGAGAATAGAACGGTGACAGGTCATCGGGAAAAACATTTTTTCGGCAAAGTCGTTTATATATCTCGAAATCCGAATACTCCACCGATCGGTGATATATCTGAGGTATTTGTATCGCCTGGACAATCTGTAATATCTGGTTTACTTAACTGAAATAATCGAACTAATTAGAATGTTTTTCTTGAAACGTCGAGATCGTCGGTTAGTTGTGATTTTTTTAAATTGAACCTTGTCGAAGGATCGACATGAACCAAATGCCTCCGGTAGCTTCAAGGTATTGACAACGAATCAAGTTAAATATTGCAATCCGGTGAATGGCATTTACTAATGAAAAATACAAAATAAAAACTTTGTTCCGAGCTCGTTAAAGGTCCCGGCGAAGCCGGAATCAGGAGCAGTGTCGACAGTCAGACGCTCAGTCCGCCGTTCGCCCGTTTTACTTACTATGCAACTTTTTGGTGGAGCGAGTGGGCAGTACGGTTTTTCACTCCGACGAAAGACCACGTTTTAATCCTTTGTGTGTTTGTTTTTTTACAGGCTTCGAACGGCGGATGAGCTTGGATCGAACGAGATCCAGGAGCACCCAAAACAAGACGGCGGGTAAAAGACCCGCAGGCGAATGGACGATTGCAGTCGCTAAGAAGCAGACGAAAAAATCGGACACGGAAACAGAAATGGAAATGGACGCGTCTTCGCCGGCGTCCACGTCATCAAGCGAGGATTCGGTGGTGGCAACATCCCGATTCGAGACGGAGAATATATTCGCAGTTCTGAGCGAAGAAAACATTAGCCAGGTAAGTGGCAAAAACACGATCAATTACAAAGACAAAGCGACCGCCAGAACAATGGCGACAACCTCAACTAAGACTATGACGGCGCAGCCGCCTAAGAAAGTACGAATACCGCCAGTGGTAGTGACATCGAAGGTCAACTACCAGGGCTTTGTGAAAGGGCTCACGCAAGTGACCCCGAAAGACACCTTCAAAATACAGTATTTGAAGGAACACCTAAAAGTACTGCCTCAAAATATGGAGGCATTCCAAAAAATAGTAACTGAACTTAAAAATAACGGTCGGGTGAGATTCTACACTCACGCGCCGGAAGATCAGAAAATGAAAAAAGTAGTATTCAAGGGTCCGCCGAACATGGACTTAGATGAGGTTTGTGTGGCTCTGCAAGAGCACAACATCCCCGTGAAAGAAGTAATTAAAATGAAAAGTAGGTCGGGTGAGAGTCACTCGTACCTGGTGACGGTCGCGGCAAGCACAAACATCCGCGAGCTTAAACAGATCAAAGAAATCGATAGCGCGATAATACGCTGGGAGTTCTACGCACGTAAGAACGAGGTCTCCCAGTGCTATAATTGCCAACAATACGGACACGGTTCGCGATTCTGCTTTCGCAACGCGAGATGTTTGAAGTGTGGAAAAGACCACAAAACGGCCGAGTGCACTCTGCCGAAAGAATCACGTGAGGTGTGTTGCGCCAACTGCGGCGAAAAACACCTATCCAATAACAAGGGATGTAGTGCTCTTGCAGAGTACCTGGATAGGATTAACCAGAAAAGAAATGTAACAACAAAAACCAACAATAAGACAAATGCACCATTGGCGCAAATAACCCGGCCGGCACTGGTAAGGCCGGCAACGTCGTACGCGCGTGCGGCGAACCCCGGTCCGGCAACACCGGAGACGACCAGACCGGCGATCAATACTCGTCCCGTACAACAACAAGCACCGAAACAGAGGCAGCAGACCCGGACTCAGGCAGCGGCGGCGGAACAAAGACCGACGACGCAAAAAAGAAATTTAAATGATGACAGCGACATTGGCACGTTCAGCCAGTTAACTAGTCAAGTCAAGGCGCTGGATGAAGCCCATGACCTTAAAAAATTGCTAGAAATAGCAATCGAACTAAAAGAAAAACTAGACAGGTGTAACAACGCCATAGAAAAAATACTGGTAATCTCTGAGTACGTTCGATAGACGCACGAAGAATACAAAGATAATACAGTGGAATGCAAACGGCATCCACGGCAAAACGTACGAACTAAGGTACTTCATGGAACAGCATCAGCCCGAAGTGATGGCAGTTTGCGAAACAAAAGTGAAAAGCAACGGAACACCGCCAAAAATACAAGGATACAGCGTCACGTTCAAAAACAGAACAAATCAGGTAGCTCCAGGAGGAGGGGTAGCCATGTACGTAAAAAAACAAATAGAACATACAGAAATCACAGTAGAGACGGACCACATAGAAGCTGTCGGAATCAAAATAGGCGAAACAAACATCTACTGTGTGTACAACAGACCGGGTCAAAGTATAACAGAAGAAGACATGAACAAAATGGCAACAGGGCAAAAGATAATAATACTGGGAGATTTTAACGCAAGAAGTACGCGTTGGAATGACTCCATAACAAACACACAGGCGCGCGAACTGGCGAGATTCGCCGATAGACAAGGCATGGAAATAGCGGCACCCGACGAACCTACCAGAATAAGCCCCGTGACAAACCGCGGAGATACGTACCTGGACTTGGCGGTGTACAAAAACCTAGAAATCGATACGAGAGTCATAAACGACCTTTCGTCCGACCATCTGCCGGTCGAGGTGATAATAAACCAGGGATTCCGACGGCTGCCCGTGACGAGAATATACCGGGACTATAGGAAAACTAATTGGCCTGAATTTAACAAAATAATCGATCAACGAATAAAGTTGAATCGAAATATACAATCCAAAGAGGAGATTGACAAAGAAATAGAAAAACTGGAGAATGCGCTGGCCGAAGCGACAGAAGCACACGTTCCGAAAAGTCAGCCCAGAACAGGAGGGCTACCAGAAGAAATAGCAGAAGCTAAAAGAGAAAGAAATAGAGTCAGAAACAGAGTCAAAAGAAACAGAAGGCAGGAAGATATGGACGATCTGAAGTACCATAACGAATTAGTGCAAACGATGATGCTGTCCCACCAGATAAACCAGTGGCACATAAGAATCAATAAAAAACAAGCGGGGAAAGAGAACGTGTGGAAAATGATTAAGAGTAGGAAAAAGAAAGACTCAACCTACGACATACCCCCGCTGCTACTAGCAGACGGCCAAACAGCAATAACGGCCAACGCCGACAAGGCGGCCCTGATTGCCAGAACAATAGCTGAAGGTAATATCCTGACGCGAGATATGTCGGACGACGTAACAAAAGCCGAGATAAACCGTGCGTACGACGACATCGATGACGACGACGACGATGACGACGACGAAGCACCGGAAGGAACAAATCCGTCTTCGCGGCAAAAAATTAGAAAAATTATTAGTAAAATGAGGCCTTACAAGGCAGCCGGCGAGGACGGAGTGATCCCGAAGGTGCTTAAAAACCTAAACGATAAAACAGTAGAGCAGATTGGATTAATCATAAGTGCATGCATCAAGAACAGGTACTTCCCGACGACCTGGAAGAACGCAATCATCATACCGTTAGCCAAAAAGAACAAAAACCCGCGGCTACCGGGTAGCTATAGACCGATTTCACTAGTAAGTAATATAGGGAAAATTCTAGAAAAAATAATCACAGAGGGTGTCGTAAATCACATCGAAACCAACAAAGTAATAATACCCGAACAAATGGGCTTCAGAAAATTTCACTCGACAACGATGCAACTCGCGAGAATGGTTAATGAGATAATGATTAACAACAATCTCAACCGTTACACGGGAGTTGCATTGTTGGACATCGAAAAGGCTTACGACACCATCTGGAGAAAAGCCATGATATACAAATTAAAAAATACCGGGGTCAACAAAAAACTAGTGAAGTTGGTGAATAGCTACCTGGAAAATAGGACCTTCCAGGTCAAAATCGAAAGTGAAAAATCGACGCGAACCGAGCTAGAGGAAGGACTGCCGCAAGGCAGCGTTCTGTCTCCGACACTTTTCAACATTTATATTAACGATATTCCGAAAAACCGCGACACCAAACTGGCTCTGTTCGCGGACGACACGGCGATAATGGCAAAGTCATCGAAAGTCAAACAATGCGCGAAGTATCTCCAAAGGCATCTCGATGACCTGCAGAGATACTTCGAGAAATGGAAAATTAAAATTAACGCGAATAAAACGCAATTTATTATATTCACGAAACGTACAGCGAAATACGAGCCGTTGACTTTGTCAGTAGCGGGAATACCTGTTCCAGAAACGGATTACGTCCGATACCTAGGCGTCGGACTAGACAAGAAATTAACATTCAGACGGCATATCGAGGAGACGTGGAGACGCGCGAATGCCGCAAAGAAAGCGATATACCCCTACGTAATTCCGGACAATCCGCTGGATAATAAACTGAAATTACAACTTTATACGGCATACGTCAGGAGTATATTGCTTTACGCAGTCCCTGTCTGGTTCAACGCTGCGGTATCGTGGACTGAAAAAATTAGAACAATGGAGAGGAACATCTTGAGAACAATTTACGCACAAAAGAGACAAGAAACGCACACGGACGAGCTGTACGCCATGGCGGGAATCGTCCCAATATGGCAGACGGCACGCCACCGTGCGCGTATATTCTACGAAGTAAAAGTACTTGCCTCAGAGGCAACTGAAGAAATTGGCACCATAAGAGCAGAAGGTGTCCCGTCGGTAAGACGGCACAAAGTAATTACATCAGGTGTCTACTGAGTAAAGACACACCGAAACGTACATGATTTGTAAGTATGTAAACAAATCATGTACGAAACTAACACCACTAACAAAAACCGATATTTAAACATTTTTTTTACAGGAAGATTGTAACAACTGAAAATAAATGTAAATGTAAATAAAAATACCTGTTTACTAACACCACTAACACCAGTAGGAAATTTGTAAATAGTAGATAAAACTGTACAACTGTACAGGAAAACCATGTACACCAATATATATTCACCAACCATGTATAACCAACATCTAGATTAGTAGTAGATTAGTCAAGAAAAATATCAGAAAAGAGGTCTTCGACCCAAAAAAAAAAAAAAAAAAAAAAAAAAAAAAAAAAAAAAAAAAAAAAAAAAAAAAAAAAAAAAAAAAAAAAAAAAAGGGGTTACGGGGTCATACCCCCAACCAAAAAGAACAATTGGTAATGTAAATACAAAACAAAAGAGGCCAACGGCCCAACCGAAGACAAAAGAGGCCAACGGCCCAAAAAACAAAAAACAACATCATCATCACCAGCCAGCCCCGACAGGACCAACAACCACCACTTCAAGAACGACCCCGGTAACGCGTCTGCCAAAAATAAAAACAGCGAAAGTGTCAAAGGTTAATGTACGACAGTTTATTGTAGGTTTAGGTAAAAATCGATAAAGAAGGGTTTCGTACCTGACGCTCGCACGTGTCTGTTGCACCAAATAATGTTTATGGACCCAGGCCAAAACAGGGTCCGTATCGGTATCGATCGACCGATAAAATCATGATACTTTTATTAAATTTTCTTTTTTTATCTGCAAGAGAGCGCGTAGTCGGGACTCGGCAGAAATTCGATGATACATTTCATTTTATGAATGGTAAAAATTATTAATTTCCTCATGATGGCCCCAAACCCAATTAGCAAATTAGCAAATTAGCAAGGGTTTGGGAAAAGGAGGCGCCAAACGTCATCGTAAAGTGCTACGTGATAATATTCAAGGCATCACCAAACCCGCCATTCGAAGATTAGCCCGACGTGGTGGCGTCAAACGTATATCGGGTTTGATATACGAAGAAACCAGAGGTGTATTGAAAGTGTTCCTCGAGAACGTTATCAGGGATGCCGTAACATATACGGAACACGCCAAGAGGAAAACGGTCACCGCCATGGATGTGGTGTATGCCTTGAAACGTCAAGGACGTACTCTCTACGGTTTCGGCGGTTAAGTTGCAGATAAATTATTTGACGTTTTAAAATATCTAAAAAACGAAATCCAGACACAAAAAAAAAAAACGGTTCTTTTCAGGACCACAAAATAACATTCTAAATTATAAAAAAAAAATAGAGAGAGAACATTGTCGATAACGAAAGTGGAATTCACTTCGTTAATTGCCCGAGAGTCCATAAAACGACAATTAAAAAAAAAATATATAAATAACATAGACAGACATGGAGATTACGGACAACCAAGGTGGAATATCTCCCGTTAATCGGTGGAGAGTCGTTACAATAAACGTGCTTAAAATTAATTGAGGTGACATCGGTGAGAATACGACTGGACTTGGTTCACATACGTTTATTTTTACGTATTTAATCGAAATGATCGGATCGAATAATTCATGTAGCTACTGATAAGTACGGACGCCGTTTTCGCCCAAGAATCGCCATCGAGAGAACTTTCTAGCCTAACTTCTCCAATCGTTGCGATTACGGATATGTCTTTCTTTTAAATGTTCGTTCGATCTCCAGTACGTTTGATAATTGATCCTATCTTATCCGCCAATAATAATCATATTGAAATGTATTATAACGGTACGATAGTTAGCAAGGTGGTGGCCAAGACGAAGGATAAGAACGAGACTAGATTCCCTTCGATGGGAGAGAAGATCGATGGCAGGTCGCCGAAAATAGTTTTTTTTTTCCAGTAAGGTTATCTATTGCTCTACGAATCCGTGTACTTAATCGACCGGTGATATATTGGAGGTATTGGCATCGACGGGGCTATATCTTATTTATCCCATATTTATCCGAAATAATCGAAGCACATAAAATGTTTCTCTTGAAATGTCGAAATCGTAGGTTTGTCGTGGATCTTTTAATTTGATCTTGTCGACAGATCGACACGAACCGAACAGCTGCTGTATCCTGAAGGTAATGACAACGAGTCTGAATGAATTTTGTAATCTGGAATATGGCATTTTTTAACGAAAAATACAAAATTAAAAAAATGTTCCAACCTCGTTAAAGGTCTCGGCTAAGCCGGAAAACGGAGCAGTGTCTACGCGTAGACGTTCAGTCCTCCGTTCGCCCCTTCGGGTAAGATAGGCCATCTGTAGGTACAAAAAAATCATTTAGTAAAACGTAATTGTCGCGCGAGCATCGTTACGGTACCGCACTTCATCGTGAGACTAAAGATTTGTCTGTTATATTTTATCAATCTTTGACGACGACAACGAGAAATGGCAGATGCAGAAGTCGGCGGTCAAGCCACGTCTCCATCTAATCAGTTAGGAACGGGTAGCGGTGGTTCAGGGGCTTCATCTGCACCTACAGCAGCAACAACGGCGGCATCGGCGACGATTTCATCGAAAAAAGAAAAAACTGCAAAAAGAAAAAATCCCAAAGCCAAAGCTACGCATCCACCCACCGCCGAAATGGTAACCAACGCCATTAAGGGTCTGAAAGAAAGGGGAGGTTCGTCGTTGAGAGCGATCAAGAAGTATATCGCCGCCAACTATAAGGTCGATGCCGAGAAAGTATCGCCTTTCATTAAGAAATATTTAAAATCGGCGGTCGTATCAGGCACCTTGGTTCAGACTAAAGGAAAGGGGGCGTCCGGTTCGTTTAAATTGGCAGCAGCGGCGTCGTCTAGTTCGTCGGTTCAAACGAAACAATCGGCGGCAAGTGTTGTTTCATCATCCTCCGTTAGTGGTGGTGGTGGTCAAAGGAAAAGAAACACTACGGCAGCAACCAAAGCAGGCGGTAAAAAGAGTCCGGCGAAGAGAACGACGACGACGACGACGACGACGGCAGAAAAAAAAAAGACAGTCAAAAAGGCCACCGGGAAACCAAAGAAAGTTGCCGCCGCCGAGAAGAAGGTATCGGTGAAGAAGGCCGTCGAAAAGAAAATGGGAAAATCGGCTAGTTCGGGATCTTCGGCGATAACAGTTGGCGCCGCCGCCGCCACGGTGCCATCGAAGGCAAAATCACCGTCGAAAGCGAAGAAATCAAACAAAGCTGGCCCTACCAAGAAACCTAAGGCTCCCAAACCGAAAAGTGCCAAGTCTCCAGCCGCAACCGGAGGCAAAGCGAAGAAAGCAGCTTCCCCAAAAAAGAAGAAGTAAACGGTTCTCTCCTTTGTGGTTTCATCATAATCTCGATCAAGAGGTATGAAGAAATCGAATGTGCACAACACAGATTGTTGACTACAACGACCGTCTCGTATTAACCACCTCCATCATCATCATCATCATCATCCGGAGAAGACGTAGAAAACCTGCACGTTTACAAAAGCTTTACGGTTTTCAAAAATCGGTTCTTTTTAGAACCACAACATTTAATGTCACTGAAAAAAAATTAAGAATAAACATCCCTTAAGTCATGATACTGATATATATATATATATATATATATATATATATATATATATATATATATATATATATATATATATATATATATATATATATATATATATATATATATATATATCTATATATAGATATATATATATATATATATATATATATATATATATATATATATATATATATATATATATATATATATATATATATATATCTATATATACATATAATATATATATATATATATATATATATATATATATATATATATATATATATATATATATATATATATATATCCGAAAGGTAATATTAAATCGATACTACTAACTATTTGAAAAGGTTACCACCGAACGATGCCCGCGAGGATTTTATGCCGATTTAAGTCCCTCCATTTGTAGCGGTTTTTTTTTGCGTTTCTCAGGTGTTTTTAACGTTTCCCAGTCACGTAATTCTCGATTCATATCGATAAAACGCTAAGGAGATCATGAGGTATTTTTTTTATTGATAATGCTATTGTCTTATGCCTGTCAGGCATTTCATTTAACTTTAATTGATGTACATACTTAAAGTATATCTATAGATCATGCAACTGTATAAGGAATACGTATCGATAGTATTTTTTTTTTTCATTCCAAAGATGTTTTGTTGGTCCTGAAAAGGACCGATATTTCGAATCAGGTAAAGATCCATCGTGCAGGGATGCAGCAATCCGTTTTAATATTTTATTTCGTTTTACTGTCGGTCTTCTTAGGCAATAGCACGGCCTGAATGTTAGGCAAAACACCCCCTTGTGCGATGGTCACGCCGGACAATAGTTTGTTCAATTCTTCGTCATTTCGAATGGCTAATTGTAAATGTCGTGGTATAATCCTCGTCTTTTTGTTATCTCTGGCGGCATTTCCCGCCAATTCCAATACTTCGGCGGCTAGATATTCCATCACCGCGGCCAAATATACCGGTGCTCCGGCACCGACACGTTCCGCGTAATTTCCTTTTCTCAACAATCTGTGAATACGACCGACAGGAAACTGCAATCCGGCACGATTCGAGCGAGACTTTGCTTTCCCTTTAACTTTGCCACCTTTTCCACGTCCGGACATGTTTGGTTATTTTATTTTGTTTTTTTAACTATAACCGTTCAGATTCGTACGACACGAACGTCGCAGAGTCATATGAGATACTGTATTATTTCTATTTCTATTTTATTAGCCTGGTTTTTAAGTTAGCCTTTTCGGCCCTTACTTATATAGCATGAGATTGACCCAGAATGGGTTTCTAATTATTTTGAGGGTCTCTAGTTGACCCAGGAAATGTCGGAATGTTTGGTCCCGAAGGACGGAGGTCCGACTGTTCATGAAGTGGTTTTTCAATGAAGTCCAGGCGAACTTCAGGAGGTTAATTTGGAAAACCGATGAAGTCATCGGCGTTGCGGTGCTAATTTCTGCCGTTGCCGGGCCGACGCTGCGCATAGGTGCAGTCGCCGGGCCGGCACAGACAGAAACGCTAGATTGTGCGACGGCGGTAGCGGAGGCTGAGACTTACACAAGTCGGAAAACGAGAAAACTTCGTTAACCGGGTCTTGATGCCGGAGATTGGGGACGATGATATCGGAGTATTGCCCTGTGGCTAGGGCAGGAGGTCCGATAATTCGCGTAGCAGTGGATTGCTACCTCGCGAGGCTGTGAGCTTCAGCTTGGCGAGTGTGGTTTGATGGAATTGAGAGATCGGTGGCACGCAGGCCTCCCGATGGATTTGGTTATTTCTAACGTACCAAGGTGCGTCTAGGGCCACACGCAAGGATTTATTTTGGAAAATTTGAAGTTTCTTGATCAGAGTTGGACCAAGAAACCGGTAGTACGTATGGAAGCCGTACAGAACTACTGATCTGACAAGGATTTTGTAGATCATGACTTTGATTTTTGGAGCGAGGTTGCTCGTTCTGCATGAGAGCGGGTACAGCATTTTGATGATGCCGCAACCCTTGCAGATGGCTTGCTGGATTTGACTGGACCAAGAGAGATGTCGGTCGAAATGAAGACCTAAGTAGGTTGCTTTTTGCAACCATGGAATCGGAACTTTGTCCACCAGTAGCCTGTATTCTCTGATGAAGCGTTTATTAGTGAAGATGATCGCCTGAGTCTTTTTCGGATTGACTTGCAGGCGCCAGAATTTGAGCCAGTGGATAGCTGCATTAAGTTGCTTCTGGAGTTTGTTGTGAATCACAGAAGTCTGAGGAGACGCTACAAAGTAAGCTGTGTCGTCCGCGAAGAATGCGGATTTCACATCTTGTGAGCGTGGAATACCGGCCAAGTAGATATTGAACAAGGCCGGTGCCAGGGGGGAACCTTGCGGGACGCCCGCTTTTATTTGTTTTCTCGTGGAGACGGAAGAGTTTATTCGAACTTGGAAGGTTCTGTCTTCCAGGAATGAACGGATTAACAAGGTCAGATCTCGGGGAAATCCGAGAGAGATGGTTTTGTAGATGAGACCATCATGCCAGACTTTGTCGAAGGCTTTGGACAGGTCGAGAAGAACTGCTCCGAGATGCCATTTTTTCTCGAGAGCTGAATGGACTTTGCTGGCCAACCTGGCCGCTTGGTGAATGGATGAAAGACCTTTCCTGAACCCGAATTGTTCATCTGGAATGATCTTTTTGGAGTCGGTGAAGCTGTTGAGGGCTTCGAGGATGGTTTTTTCAGCGATTTTGGAGAGAGCGCTGAGGAGACTGATCGGCCTGTAGTCGGCCGGGCTCGGACTGTTGCATTTTTTGGGTATCACGGCAAGAATGGCGTGCTTCCATGAGCTTGGATAATGTTGGAGGCGCAGAATGGAGTTCACGATGTTTGTGATCTCCGCGATCTGCTTGCTCGGAAGTTTCTGAAGTTGCCTGGCCGTGATACCGTCAAAGCCGGGGGTTTTTCTGGGGGCGAAGCTTTTGATTATTGCTGTGATTGAACGGGGGGAAGCGAGATGATTTTGCAGGAAGGAGATTTGCGGGAAGATAGGTAGCTGGGCCGAAACCCTGCTGACCTCCGCATCGAAATTTGGATCTGCTTCGGGATGACGTTGACAGGTCATCTGAAGCTTGAAGGACTCAGCCAGAAGTTCGGCTTTGTCCACATCGGAGACGGCGACAGCGCCATCTGCATCCGATTTTAGCGGTGGAATAATCCTCCTGGATTTTCCCGCCAAAGACCTCGCCAGACGCCAGATCTGCCTGGAGTTCGATGAGTCCAGAGAGGAGAGCAGGTTACCCCACTTTACTTCTCTGAAAGACTTCATCGCTTGCCTGGCTTCTCTGGTCGCCTGGTTTGCCCGCCTTTTATCCTCGGGATCGAGGGTGGATCTGGCCCTTCTCAACAGGCGATTTCTCGCTCGGAGAAGGTTTTTCAGATCCAGCGGGAGGTCTGTGGTTAGCCTGGACTGGTTGGCTGGCCGTGGCTCCGAAGCGCTGTTGTAGGCCTGCTGAATGTCCTTGGACAGCTTGCTGACTGCAAGCTCGAGTTGCCTGGGGTCGTTGATCGTCGGTATGGGATCTGTAAGATGAAGAAGATTATTATATTTTGCCCAATCCGTGATTTTAATTGGGGGCCTGAAGGGGGCGTCCAGCAGGTGGTTGTCACCCATCTCTAGCAGGACTGGCAGGTGGTCGGAGTCCAGCTCGTGGATAACTCTCGTAGCTGTGGCTCTTCTGGAGTCTTTCACCAGAAAGAAGTCGATGACGGATCCGGTGTGCTGAGGAACTCCGGCGGCGTAGTGTGTTGGTTCGTCTGGATAATCGATGTTGAATCCCCAGGTGTCGCAGATGTTTTTGAGTTCGCGTCCACGAGTGTTTGTGGACTGGCAGCCCCAATCTTCGTGGTGTGCATTGAAGTCTCCGCCGATGATTTTGGCGGAGGTTCCCTGCGCCAACTTTTCGTAGTCGGCTGGAGCGATGGTGTCCTGATTTCGCTGGTAGACTGAAGCGAGAATCAGGTTGCTTTGGTCTTCGAGCTCAATGGCGATTTGGGTGATTTCCAGACTGACCATGGCCGGAGGGAGCAATTCATGGTGGCGGATGCTGCTCTTTATCAGGATCGCAGTGCCGCCGCCTGGGCCGGTTTTTCTATCGTTCCGATAGATGGTGTAGTTGGGGATGCTGAATCTAGAGGAGGCTTTTAGGAACGTCTCCTGAAGGAGGGCGACGTCGATGTTGTAGGACGTCAGTGTGTCGGCAAGATCCTCCTTCTTGTCGCGCACTGAACTAGCGTTCCATGAGATTATCTTCAGCGTCCTGGGTCTAGTGGCCATTGCTGGGTTGCAGTGCATGGAGGAAATGAGTCATCATGTCACTCATCTGCTTGTGTTGTTGTTCAAGCAGCTGCTTGAACATTTGTTGGATTGAGTTTAGGTCGACTGCCGGGGGAGCCGAGTTCATCTTCTGTGTTCCCCATACGTGAGTCGGTGGGGGGATCTTTACGGGGGTCTTCTTTGGCGGCGGTGGTTGTTGTTGGTTGGCCTCTGGTGTGGTTTTTTGGCCTTTGGTCGGGCGACGTGGACACCCGGAATAGTTAGCAGTGTGTGCCCCCTGGCAGTTACTGCATTTTGCTGGAGTTTTCTTGCTCTTTTGGCAATCTTTTGTGTTGTGCTGACCGGCACACTTCACGCAGATGGATGGTGCGTGGCATTGTTTCGCTGTGTGCCCGTACAGTTGGCAGTTAAAGCACTGCACGGGTTTTCCATTGGATTTCTGGGCTTCAACCCTGATTGATTGCCTCATGAATCTTGTAATATTGAAGATTTCGTGCTGCTCTCTGGGCACGACAACCTGTACGATTGCTATGGGGATAGGTTTCTTTCTCCTGTCCTTGGCTGGTCTTGTCCATCTTTCGACGTGGATGGGGGTGAAATTTAGTTTCGCCAGCTCGGCGCGGATTTCATCGTTTCCGATGGTTTCGACTAGGCCGCGGAGTAAAACTCGGAGGCCTCTTTCTTCTGGCGCGCAGAAGGTGTGGTAAGGGTAGTTCTTGGCATCGAATAGTTTGGTTATTTTCCTGTAGTCGACTTCTGCCTCGGGGTGGAATGCTGCCCCCTCGGGCTTATTTGTGGTGTGAAATTTCACACCGTCTCTTGCCAGTAAACTGGAGGCTTCAGAATAGACGGTCTTGCTCCGCAGGACGATTGGTCTCGACTTAAATCTCCTGCCGCCGTTTGGCTGGTCGGCGGATACGGACGCGGGAGGCACGGCTGGACGAGCGAATTGCTCGGGGCCGGGATTGTTTCTCTTCGCGGGCGCGGAATTATTCACTGACACTTCACTCGCGGCACTGGTTGACGGCGCGGGGTCGGAATCGTTTTTAGACGCGGATGCGGCACTAGTACGCGGCGCGTCGGTATCGGACGGGGATGGTGCGTAGGTGTTTCCACTGGCACCTGCTGCTGAAGGTTTTTTCGTCGGTGGATTGTTGGCCGGCGATGGTTGGCTTGTTTTCCTCTTCTTCGAGGATCTGTGCCTGACAGTGGTGAAACCAATGTCGTCGGCACTTTTGTCTAAGGGCGAGAGCGTGCAATCCATCGCTGCGGACGAGGCTGCTGAATTGCTGCGGCTGCGGCTTTCCGTTTGCGGGGCTTGGCTTGAGGTGGACCGGCTGCGGCTGGTGTCTTCGGCGGGCTGGTTTTGTTTCCTTGTTTCCATTATTATTGCATTCAGTTTGGCGTTTTCTTCCTTCAGGTGCATGATCATGGCTTTTTGTTCCGAGAATTCTTTCATCAGCTGGTTGTGCTCTTCGACGGTAAACGTAACTTTTACGTTTACATCGGAGGGTTCGGCGGCGTCGGGTTGTCTCGCCATGGTGGCGTCTGGCTGTGACGACATGGCAGCTGTTGTCGGCAGTCTTTGGCTTGTCGGCTACCTGACTGTGGAAACGGGTCCCCACAGCATCGGTGCCGGCGGCGTCGGACCGTCTAGACTCTGCGGCGATGTCTCGGTAGGTAGGCGGTTTTCGTTCGACCGTGCGAACACTGTACAAACGACAGGTAGAAAATGCAGAGCGATTATCTTAGAGATGTTGTCTCTTCGATGACTCGGACTGAACTGATGATACTGTATTAATCGGCATACCCCATTATATACTCAACGGACGAACCAGACGGTTAGTTGTATGGGCGGAGCTAAACGAACCCGTACGATCCGTCACAAAACGGACGAGGTTGCCCGTTCGAGAATCAGTTTACGATACGAACTTCTGCCATACGTACGTAAAATCGTTCAGTTTGTCCAACAACAATGCCACCTAAAACCAGCGGTAAGGCGGCCAAGAAAGCCGGAAAGGCTCAAAAGAATATCTCGAGAACCGATAAAAAGAAGAAGCGCAGGAGGAAGGAAAGTTACGCCATTTATATTTACAAAGTGTTGAAACAAGTCCATCCGGATACTGGAATTTCCAGCAAGGCCATGTCGATCATGAATTCTTTCGTTAATGACATTTTCGAAAGGATAGCTGCTGAAGCTTCCCGTTTGGCTCACTACAACAAAAGGTCCACAATAACAAGTAGAGAAATTCAAACGGCAGTCAGATTACTTCTGCCTGGGGAATTAGCCAAACACGCCGTTAGCGAAGGTACCAAAGCCGTCACCAAATACACCAGTTCAAAGTAAATACGTGAATGAAACAAAAGTAAGACTGGCGTCACAATTATTTCGAACGGAAGACGGAAAAAAAAAAAACGGCTCTTTTCAGAGCCACAAATGTTAAAGATAATAAAAAAAAGAACGAAAAATAAACGGTCTGTAATCGACTCCGAGCAAATAATACATCTAACTTATCCTTTAGGTCTTCGGTTCCCAATCGTTTTAGAATCGTCGTCGTCGTCGTAAGTAAGAAAACGTTGCGACCCTCTTATTTTTTGAACACTTTGAGACCCCCTATATATTTTAGTCTTGAAGAGGCATTGGACCCTATAATATGGCGAAAATTACTTATTTTCAATAGTATATGTATCACTAGCGAGAGAAAAACCGGTGCGATAAATACGTTGTCGCGATCCACTAATTGGCCAAAAAGTCAAGTAAAATATGTTGCTACACCCTTTATGCGTTGCGATCCCCCTATTTTAGAACACATTGAGATCCCCTCTATTCCTGAATGCAACCCCCCTTACATTTTCTTTTAAGGAGGCGTGGACCGTAGGGGGCAAACGCTCGCCTTCACCATATTATAGAATATGGTGAAATTTACTTATTTTCTCTATTATAAGTATCACTAACGAGGGAAAAAATGGCGTGATAATTGTTTCGAGCGAGGAAAAAAAAAACAATGTCAACGTAAAATTAGCGTATAATTCTGAAATAAGAAAAAGAGCAACTTGATAATTATTTCGAATCAAAAATGAAATGAAAAAAAAAAACCTCCAAGCTTATATGTTTCGCTTTTGCTTTAAGCATCGTTTCGTATAACGAGTCGAAACAACGGGTTTTCTTGCACGATGTTTGTTTTCCCTTTCTTATTTATACATACTCATATTGTTGGTTCTGAAAAGAACCGGTTTTTTGTTATACTTTTATGATATATACCCACACATATACATTTACATTAATTATATTTAGGCACGTTCGCCTCGAATACGCCTAGCCAGCTGGATGTCTTTGGGCATGATGGTGACACGTTTGGCATGAATGGCACACAGATTTGTATCTTCGAAAAGACCGACCAGATAGGCCTCGCTGGCTTCTTGTAAAGCCATGACTGCGGAACTCTGGAAACGTAAATCCGTTTTGAAATCTTGTGCGATTTCACGTACCAAACGTTGAAAGGGTAATTTTCTGATCAACAGTTCGGTGCTCTTCTGGTAACGACGGATTTCTCGCAGGGCGACGGTACCTGGCCTGTAACGGTGAGGTTTCTTCACCCCGCCGGTTGCGGGGGCACTCTTTCTTGCCGCCTTGGTCGCCAATTGTTTCCTAGGAGCTTTGCCACCGGTCGATTTGCGTGCGGTTTGCTTCGTACGGGCCATCTCTCTCTTTACCGAATATTACAAGTACAGTCAAAGGTACAAGAACACTAAGGTTAAATTACGGATAGGAGTCGACAACGATGAGCACTTATCGAACGACAATTACAGAATGATGATCGACGCATACCAAAATTGGTGTTTTATTCTCTCAGGCGACTCGCTAGTGGTCCGGCAACTAGCTATTGGTCGGGTCGAGAGCAATGGGCGGGACGTTCCCGAAATCTGACAAAAGTAGCATATGTGTCATGTATGCCGACAGTCGTGTTCCGTCAATCCAAAACGAGGACGTTTCATTTATAAGAATTGACCAATCGATCGTCGATTTGAATTTAAAATAATTATATAAAATTAAAAAAAAAAAAATGACCGGAAGAGGCAAAGGCGGAAAGGGGTTGGGAAAAGGAGGCGCTAAAAGGCATCGTAAAGTGCTTCGTGATAATATTCAAGGCATCACCAAACCTGCAATTCGAAGATTGGCCCGACGTGGTGGCGTCAAGCGCATATCCGGTTTGATTTACGAAGAAACCAGAGGTGTCTTGAAAGTATTCCTCGAAAACGTAATCAGAGATGCCGTAACTTATACGGAACACGCCAAGAGGAAAACTGTCACCGCTATGGACGTCGTGTATGCCTTGAAACGTCAAGGGCGTACTCTCTACGGTTTTGGCGGTTAAATTACCCGATGTTTTGCAATATTAAAAGAAAACAAAAAAAAAACGAATTCTAGACAGACACAAAAAACCGGTTCTTTTCAGAACCACAAAAAAAAAAATACTTACATAAAAAAAGGGATACATTGTCGACAACATAGGTGAAATTTTCATCATTATTTATACGATTATCTAGAAAATTTTCTCACATATAAAATAAGATAGAAAAAGGGGGGAGACGGACACATTGTGGATAAAGCAGGTGGGGATGAATTTCCATCCCTAATTTTCGGGGAAGCATTCAATTTAACGAGCGCAAAACAAATTGAAGTAACGTGGATGAGAATAAGGTATCAGAGATGCAGTAACTGAATTCCTAACACGTCAAGAGAAAAACCGCCATCGCCATGGTTGTGTATGCCTTGAATGTATGTCAGGGGCGTACTCTCTACACTATTTTGGCGGTTAGATTTACTGACGATTTGCGATATTATAAAAAAAAGAACTCCGGGCATAAAAAAAGGTTCTTTTCAAAAACCACACTCACATAGAAAAGGGAGACATTGTCTCGATAAGTAATGTCGAAATGATTGTGGCGTGTTCATATATTAAATAAGAACAGATATTTTTGATATTTTTTGAGTTTTAGATAGTGGCGAAAAACCCAAATAAAGGATAAAAAATATTGTCTCGATAAAGCGGATGGAATTTTCATCGTAAATGTTATAGTGAATGTCTATATAAAATACATTGGACACATTGTGGATGAATTCTCATCGTTAATTTTCGGAAATGCCTTAAATGAAACGAGCGTACAGCTAACGTTAATGAGAATACGGTATCAGAGATGCCGTAACTTAAACAGAACACGCCAATTGAATAACCGTCATCGCCACGGACGACGTTGTGTATGCCTTGAAACGTCAAGGGCGTACTGCTTCGGCGGTTAAATTACCTGATGTTTTACAAAAAAAAAAAAAAAATAAAGGAACTCAAGACACAATAAATAAACGGCTCTTTTCATAACTGCGGCGGCGGCGGCAAAAAAACATACTTAAAAAAGTGACTAATTGTCGACACAGTAGGTGGAAATTCCATCGTTAATTACACCACGACGACTATCTATAAAACTTTCTTAAATATTAAATTAGGCAGAAAGAGGGAGACAGACCGACGGACACATTGTAGATAAAAGAGGTGCTATGAATTCCCTTCGTTAAATTTCGGGAAAGCCTTAAAAGAAACCAACGCAGTGCTAACGTGGATGATAATAGCGTAAGTCTCTTTTTAGTATTAAATCATTTATTCGAAATGATCAAATCATATAATTCTTGCGGTTATTTAGGTAGGTAGAAACGCCGTCGCCATGTTTAAAGAAATACTTAAAAAAAAAGACAATCGCCCTCGAGATGAGGGAGGATATTCCCGTTAATTTTTCCCAACCGTTCCGATTACAGACATGCCATTTGTTCGTTCCATAATTTACGTGCTCTATTTTTTATTTTAGCGGTACGATAGTTAACTAGGCGGTGTATAAGAACGAGACTCGTTTACCTTTCAAAGGGAGAATAGAACGGTGACAGGTCATCGGGAAAAACGTTTTTTCGGCAAAGTCGTTTATATATCTCGAAATCCGAATACTCCACCGATCGGTGATATATCTGAGGTATTTGTATCGCCTGGACAATCTGTAATATCTGGTTTACTTAACTGAAATAATCGAACTAATTAGAATGTTTTTCTTGAAACGTCGAGATCGTCGGTTAGTTGTGATTTTTTTAAATTGAACCTTGTCGAAGGATCGACATGAACCAAATGCCTCCGGTAGCTTCAAGGTATTGACAACGAATCAAGTTAAATATTGCAATCCGGTGAATGGCATTTACTAATGAAAAATACAAAATAAAAACTTTGTTCCGAGCTCGTTAAAGGTCCCGGCGAAGCCGGAATCAGGAGCAGTGTCGACAGTCAGACGCTCAGTCCGCCGTTCGCCCGTTTTACTTTACTATGCAATTTTTGGTGGAGCGAGTGGGCATATTTAGTAAGACGCAACAGACGACGAAGGACGAGCAGCAATACGATTCTGTTCTTTAGCGAAACGCGATAGTAGTGAGTTCTTCGTTACATTAACATTTGACGATAACACGCGCGAGCGCGCGGCGAAATGGCAGACGCGGAAATCGCCGGTCAGGCTACATCTCCATCTAATCTGTCGGGCACAAGCGGAGGCGGTTCCGGGCCCTCGTCTGTACCGCCCGCACCGTCGTCGGCGGCGGCGGCGGCGGCATCGGCTTCATCAAAAAAGGAAAAAACCGTTAAAAGAAAAAATCCCAAAGCCAAAGCTACGCATCCACCGACGGCCGAAATGGTAACAAACGCAATTAAGGGATTGAAAGAAAGGGGCGGTTCGTCATTGAGAGCGATCAAGAAGTATATTGCCGCCAACTACAAGGTCGATGCCGAGAAAGTATCGCCTTTCATCAAGAAATATTTAAAATCGGCAGTTGCATCCGGTACCCTGGTTCAGACCAAAGGAAAAGGTGCGTCCGGTTCTTTTAAGCTGGCAGCGGCATCGTCTAGTTCGTCGGTTCAAGCGAAACAATCGGCGACGAGTGCTGCTTCTTCATCCTCTGGACAAAAGAAAAGAAATATTTCAGTGGGAGCGGCGGCGGCGGCCAAAGGAGGTAGCAAAAAGAGTCCGACGAAAAGAACGACAGCGGCGGTGGCAGCAGCAGCAGCAGCAGCGACGACTGAAAAAAAGACAACCAAAAAGGCAGCAGGAAAATCGAAGAAAGCTGCGGTCGTCGTAGCCGAGAAGAAGGCTTCGGTAAAGAAAGCCGTCGAAAAGAAAACGGGAAAATCGGCTAGTTCGGGATCTTCGGCGGTAACAGTTGCCGCCGCCGCCGCTACGGTGCCATCGAAGGCGAAATCTCCGTCGAAAGCGAAGAAATCAAACAAAGCCGGCCCTACCAAGAAACCCAAGGCTCCTAAACCGAAAAGCGCTAGATCTCCAGCCGCCGCCGCCGCTGCCGGCGGGGGCAAAGCGAAGAAAGCAGCTTCCCCAAAAAAGAAGAAATAAACGAAGACCCCGATTTTCGTCGTTACATCTTAATCTTTCAAGAGGTATGAATAAATCGAATGTTCCCAATACAGATTATCGACGACGACGACCACCACCACCACCAAAACCATCATCTGGAATGATGATGTAGGAAAATATGTTTACGAAAGCGTAACATTTTCCAAAAAAAAAAAAAACGGTTCTTTTCAGAACCACAACATTTATTGTTACTTGAAATTAAAAGAAATATAGAAAAAAACATCCATTTAGACAAGACGCCGAAATATATCCGAGTAGTAATTCGATAATACTAATAATAACTGATTTTGTACAATTATATATTTAAAAAAAAATAAAAAAAAATACAAATAAAAAAATCCATCGAGACTAGAACCGGCGAATAATATATATCTGACGTCCGTTGTTCGTTTGTAACTTTAATTTTTGTTTACGGATCAATATTGTTTTTTCTTTTCATAGATATTTTGTTGGTCCTGATAAGGACCGATATTTCGAATCAGGCGAAGACCATCATCATCATCATCTTCAAGTAGGGATAGAGAAGTTGTTTCGATTTTACTTCGTTTTACTGTCGGTCTTTTTTGGCAATAGCACGGCCTGAATGTTAGGTAAAACACCACCTTGTGCGATGGTCACGCCGGACAATAGTTTGTTCAATTCTTCGTCATTTCTAATGGCGAGCTGCAAATGTCGTGGGATAATTCTCGTCTTTTTGTTATCTCTGGCGGCGTTTCCGGCCAATTCCAATACTTCGGCGGCAAGATACTCCATTACCGCGGCCAAATATACCGGTGCTCCTGCACCTACGCGTTCCGCGTAATTTCCTTTCCTCAACAATCTGTGAATACGGCCGACCGGAAACTGCAATCCGGCACGATTCGAACGCGACTTGGCCTTTCCTTTAACTTTGCCTCCTTTTCCGCGTCCAGACATGCTGATTTTTTTTTGTTCTTTGCTTACAATTGATCAGATCGCACGGCACGACCGTCGTAGAGACCGTCAGATGAGAGACTATTTTCTGTCGGGATGTCCCCCCCTTCTTTCCTTCCTTTTTATATATATGCGGCGGTACAGTCTCCAATGGAATCGTAAAAATACGCCTTACGGTTAAATGGGCGGAGCATATCGTACCCGTACGCTCCAGTACAAAAAAGAAGTGAACTTTTATCGGCTCAAGGGTCAATTTATGATACGGATTTTTATTGTACCGTATGTACATTTAAAAAAAAATCGTCCTCTTTGTCCATAATGCCACCAAAAACTAGCGGGGAAAGCGGCCAAAAAAAGCGGGAAAGGCACAAAAAAACATCTCGAAAGGTGATAAAAAAAAGAAGCGCAGGAGGAAGGAAAGTTACGCCATTTATATTTACAAAGTGCTGAAACAGGTACATCCGGATACGGGAATTTCCAGCAAGGCCATGTCGATCATGAATTCTTTCGTTAATGACATTTTCGAGAGGATAGCGGCCGAAGCATCGCGTTTGGCTCATTACAACAAAAGATCGACCATAACCAGTAGAGAAATTCAAACGGCGGTCAGATTACTTTTACCGGGTGAATTAGCCAAACACGCCGTTAGCGAGGGGACCAAAGCCGTGACCAAATACACCAGTTCCAAGTAAAAATAGATAAACGTATCAAAGATCAGAAGCAAGAACTGGCGAGATTAATATTTCGAACGATAATAAAAAGAAAACGGCTCTTTTCAGAGCCACGAATTTTAAATATAAAAAAAAAAATATCAAGCATATCGCCTATCCGCACAGACATCTAGGTTCGAAATTAGCATTAGATGCATGAAAGTAAAATATTTTTAAACACACACACACACACAAACTGAAAACCCGAATATTATTGTGGCTTAATGCCCGAGTTGAAATTAGCGGGATTTTTTTTTTCCAGCGATAACGCTCGACGCTTTTTTAGAGTGTATGTGTATAGGATGTAAATGATTATTCTCGAAAAATAAAAACTTTCGATCTATCCGAGAGTCGTCCATCTTGTACATGATATGTGCTAGCCGGGCTCTATGGTTTTGGCCGGTTTTCCCAAAATTCGTCGAAGAAAAAAGACAGCCTCCATAGGTGTCGTTGGTTTTCTAAATTTCTTTATTTTTTTTTCGCGGGAACCCCCAGGTGGTTATTGACTCTTGGTGTAACATACTTTTTTCCAAAATTTATCAGATATATATATATATATATATATATATATATATATATATATATATATATATATATATATATATATATATATATATTTATTATTATTATCTACTTATGGGCCCTGGTGGACCACGCGATGTACAATTAGAGGCGTTTGTTGTTGTTAACCTTCCTTCGCACCCATACTAATTTCATTCTTTCGCTATGAGCGTTTTTCCTTTCGTCAGACCAAGTTGTTCCGGTCTTCCTACATTTTTCTCTCTGGCCAACCTTCCAAACGTTCACCTTGTGTCTGAAACAGCCTCTATCCTGAATTTCACTTTGTGTAATATTTGCTGATCTTAGGTCCTCTTTAATTGCAGCAATCCATCTAATTATTTCTACTTTAGCTCTACTCCTATCAGCAAGGGTAGGTACGGAATCCTCAAACTTTTGTACTTCTTGATTTGTCGTTCGAGTAAACTATCTCCGATAGTTAAAACCCAAATTTACGTAACAATGATAAGTCCCTTTTATTTATACGGTCTTACGATTTATTTTCGCTTTCTAACGCCGACGGCGGCTAAATAACTTCACAAACGTTTCAGAACAAAACCTTGCGTATGGCACTAAACGCGCCGTGGTACGTTCGAAACACTCAAATTATTATAGAGACCGGTGTACCCCCGGTCTCTAAATTCCATTCCCAAATTTACGCCAAGTTTTGCCTACAGGCAAGCTTGAGCGAAAACCCGCTAGTCCTGTCTATACCGGACAAACCTACCCGGATTTTCCGGGGTAAAGCTAGCCAATTGCCCCAATTTGCCTTACGGGCTGCGAGCAGAAAGGAATCGAATTTTCGATTCCCGGCTCGCGTAAGACCGCTTCGACAACAGTCCCTAACCGTGGCCAGGCGGTCTGAGAGATCATCTCCGATCGATCGGACCGGACCAATGGCAAAAAACCCGTCATATTGCTGATGGGGGGAAAAAGCAAAATTTCATTTTCCTTTTCTTTCATATTAACCTCAGAAGTTCGCCAGGATCATCTTATAGACTATCCTTTCTTATCTATGCCACTTGCTAGGCATACCCGGGTCAGATAGAGACCCTAAAAATTAGTGCCCATATAGGGTAAAGTTGACTAGAAACGGGCAAGAGCCTTGAGGGCTAACCCAAAAGCCTGGCTAGATAAGTCGAAGTCGACTCTACTCCTAATTTCATAAAATTCGACTATTTGTCTAGTTAGCCTACTCGGATTCATCCGTTTTATGTGTCCGTAAAATTTAAGTCTTCTTTTTCTCACATATCGCTATGTATATCTGAGTATTGTTTGATCTCTTGGTATTCCCGATGTCGGTATGTTGTGGCTATTTATTTGTTTGGGGCCTAGGATTTTTCTTTCCTTCTTTTCAATGTCCTCGATGTCCCTCTTTCTATTCAAAATGAGCGTTTCTGCAGCATATAGACATTCTGGCTTAATAATTGTGTTGTAATGTCTCAGTTTTATGTTTTTAGATAGGCACTTTTTGTTATAAATATTTTGTGTAAGCCTTAATGCCGTTTCCATTTTTTTTGACATCTATCCTTATTGGCCGCTTTTTCCAATCCATTTTCCATGATTATTTCACCCAAATATTTGAATTGAGAGACTCGTCTGATGTTACCATATTTTGTTTTTAGAAATGGCGTTCTTAGTCTGTTGCAGGTCATGTTAGCTTATGGCGTGCTTAGTCTGTTTCCTTTAGGATTTCAATCTGTATCTGTGCCCTTAATATATCTTGAGCTAAAATTGCTAGATCATCAGCAGATGCCAGACAATCAGTATTGATGTTGGTTCTCCCCAGTTTAATGGGCTGGGTCAACAATCAGGGCCAACTTATTTTTTTTCACGCCACTCCTATATTACTTTTTCTAGAACACAGTTAAATAGGGTCTCGTTAGTTAGTTAAATAGGGCGAGAGTCCTCCATCCCCTCGTCTCACTCCAGTTTTTTAATTTCGAAGGGCTCTGAGATGTCAACCATGAATTTTACTTTTAACCTTGTGTTAGTTAACGTTGCTTTAATAATCCCCAGCGTTTTTTTCAGATCTGGTCCTTGATCTTTCAAGATTCGGAATAAAGATTCGCGGTCAATAGAGTCTTATGCTTTTTTGAAATCCACAAATGTACAGACGAGTTTTTAATTGTACAGTTCTTGATGTCTTAGAATCAACTTTAGATTCAGGATCTGTTCAGGGCTGGATCTGCCCGGTCGAAAACCTGGTTGATATTCACCAATGTT
>JARFXV010002072.1:0-122500 GCA_031761425.1 Cosmopolites sordidus
GTAGAGATGGATCTTCATAAAAGAGTTGCAAGAAAGGTACCACATTTAAGTAAAAACAATATTCAGCATATATTAAGTTTTGCCAGATTTCACTTAAACGAAAACTACAGCGGTCATTGGAAAAATATTTTATATTGTTGTAAAAAAAAGTTCTTTGGATCAGATGAGAAACGGTACATTAGGCAATATAAGAATGAAGAACTAAATCCGCAAAATACATTAGGAATAGTAAAGCATGGAGGGGGAAATATCGAACTGTGGGGTTGCTTTTCTTATAATGGTGTACGTTCACTATATTGGATCACCAGATACCTTAACTGAAAAAACCTACATGGAAATATTAGAAAAAATTATGCTTCCTTGTGCCGAAATGAATATGCCGTTAAAGTGGAAGAGGATAACGATCCGAAACATACCTCGAAAGTAGTGAAACGATGGTTTCCCGCAAATAAGATTAAAGTGTTGCCCTGGCCGTCGCAATCTCCGGATTTAAATCCAATAGAAAATCTTTGGCAACATTTAAAAAAAAAGGCATTGGTAATAAAAATCATCAAACAAAAATATGTTGTGAGAAGAAGTCAAGAAAACTAGGTATTCTATACCGGTTGAAACTTGTTAGAAGTTAATAGACTCTATTCCAAGGAGATGCTCAGCTGTGGTTAAACAAAAATGATATACTACTAAATACTAATATTTTATATATATTAAGTTTGTTAATAAGCATTAGTTGTCATAATTTAAGGCTGTAAGTGATATAATTTTATTTTTTTTCATCACAAAAAAAGCACGTATTGTTTGATAGTTGTAGTAACTTTTCTAACACTAGGATGTTTTGTTTTATCAATATTTTTTGTATCAGGATACGTTAATAATATTATAATAATTCTGTAATAAATTCGTTAAACACAAAGGTAAAGGTAAAGTGTTAGGGTTAGAGGCGCACCAGCAACTAGGCTATTTAGCGACTGGACCTACAGCTTAACGTGGGTTCCGAACCATGGTCATCAGCTTCCGACAAACCCAGGCCAGCCCCCCTTCGGGCTATGAACCCTTGGTTATGTGCATACCCATAAGTCTATCAGGAAACCTACCGACTGGCGAGTGACCAACGTAGAACACTTCTCAGAAGGCATCCGGCCTTACCCAGCCTTTAACTGGCGTGACTGAGGGGTAATTCGTTGTCGGATTTAACACTTTTGCCTAGAAACAATCACAAACATTTAGGAAGTAAACAGAGAGACGAACCACGTCCGCACCAACGCGATCGGCCGTTAAACACATTAGAATAAAATGTTTAGATTTAGTATTCATACTCTTATTATTTTGGCCACAACTGTACAACAATAATCTCCTTTTAGCTCTATACAAATTCTCCAAGCAGTTCTCCAAGCCGTCTAAAATGTCAGATTTTAGAAGGACCCCAAATAGGCATCTGTTTGGGCGATGACCTTAAGTACGGAAATAAAAAAAAGTCACTCGGGGCCAAATTCAGTGAATACGGTGGATGTTGCAATAATTCGAACTTTAATTCCATGATTCTGGCCATTGAAACTGCACAGGTGTGCACCCGTGTATTGTCATGATAAAAGAGGATCTTTTCCTTTTTCAAATGAGAACGATTTTTCTCAGACGTGCTATGAATTTTATCCAGCTTAGCTTTGATATATTACGGTGTTAATTCTTTTAAATATCAGTGTTTAATCACCACTCGAACGTTACTTTTTTTCATTTTTCTATATAAACAAAAGTTTCTTGCTTCAATCGACAATAAAAATGAAACCATGTGATGAATATAACTGAGATTTTGACAGCTATCTGGTGAATAATAACGCTTATTAAAAACAAACCATTTCTATTACATATTATCATTCTGCTACAAGCGCCATCTCTTGGCTTTTTTAAAGACTTTACTGACTGCTCCACGTTTTTTATCCCTAATATATTTACTAGGTAGATAATCAATCAACTACAAACTGTACTCTCTAAAGGGAAAACTGTCCATATAATTGATTGCTTTGTTTATTATGAATGACCCAAAATCTCTGTGATGGTGCGTTCTCATTAACTCCCGTTCCTGGTTATTAATATTTCTGATTTCTGTTGCATGTGTGCCATTAAAAATGGATGTCGGAGGCAATCAATTCTAGGGTATAAACGGGATGTTTCTATCGAGTTGCCCGGACCTTTCGGTTTTGAGAAAGAGATAGCGTTTATTTGATTATTGTATATGTCTATATATTCGATATTAAAAAACTGTAATATTTGGTGTTAATACTCGCTTTGATATCTGACAAAAGTTTCATATTATTTCTCCTGTTAAGATAGAAATTATAACGTCTTTAATATTTGTTAACTCTTAGCTACTGAGGTGAAACATTGTGACATGTTTACTGAGGTGGTGTCTTACGGACTCCAAAAAAAAAACAATAATATGAGCATAACCAATTACAAATATAACAACTAAACAATTTATATTTCTTTTGTGATATCAGTCATAGATACATATAAAATATTTTAATCTTAAAATGAAAATTTAGCAAAAACATAGTTAAACTGATACCGTGTTTTTTATACGAAAAAAAATAACCTACAGAATATTGGCACTTCGCCTTACTATTATTGTTAAATTATTCACTCAGTGGTCGAGAATATCAAAAAGTCAGTTTTGCTTTCAAATTTTGTAAATGTTAATTATTTCTTTATTTTACAACATATAAATATTTTTGCTAAAATTACTGACTTTTACGAGTTTTACTATGTATAAATATATACATATATATGAATATATATATATATATATATATATATATATATATATATATATATATATATATATATATATATATACATATATATACATATATATATATATATATACATATATATATATATATATACATATATATATATATATATATATATATATATATATATATATATATATATATATATATATATATATACATATATATATATATATATATATATATATATATATATATATATATATATATATATATATATATATATATATACATATATATATATATATATATATATATATATATATATATATATATATATATATATATATATATATCAACAACGTGCAAAAAAATTGACTCTAGATCAAAAGTCAAAAAAATGGGTTTTTTGCGATTTCCATCAACACGGTAAGTTTTATCGTATAATTACCTCAAACAAAACCATAAAATTGTAGACCATAAAATTATCTATAAAAAAGATATTAATAATTTTTATCCTAAGAGCCACCGTTTCTGAGATATAATAATTCAAAAAGTTGTAAGCATCATAATATGCACACGTTTCCACGCCACCTCTGAGGTAGTGTACTTAGCGCATTTTTTTAACGTGGTTTCCCCAGTAGGCCGATTCCACAGATCTGTTGTGATTCTGTTTAATTGGAAACTATTGCATAACAACAGATATTAGCAAGGGTTGAAATTGATAAAAGCGATGGAAATTAAAAAACAGTAGAAAAAATTATTCGTCCGATTCATAATCTTCAATTACTTGTTATTGTTGTTCTTCTTCATCCCGGGTGTAAGTGAATTCCGTCAGTAGCGATGTATCGCTTGTCTCTTCGTTGGTAGCAAACGAATCTTCTACTGTTGGTAATTCAACATTAGAACACGACGGGCCTTGACAATTCGTACATACCAGAGAACAAAACAGTCCAACTTTTTTGCAGCCACATTTAGCACCGCATCCCTTTTTACAGTTGCAAAAAATTGTGTTTAGCAGTTTTAATAATAAAATAAGCATAAGTCTTCTTTTTCTCACATCGCTATGTATATCTGTGTATTGTTTGATTTCTTGGTTTTCTCGAAGTCGGTATGTTGTGCTATTTATATGTTTGGGGCCTAGGATTTTTCTTATGATTTTTCTTTCCTTCTTTTCAATGTCCTCGATGTCCCTCTTTCTATTCAAAATAAGCGTTTCCGCAGCATATAGACATTCTGGCTTAATAACTGTGTTGTAATGTCTCAGTTTTGTGTTTTTAGATAGGCATTTTTTGTTGTAAATATTTTGTGTAAGTCTCAATGCCGTTTCCATTTTTTGACATCTACCCGTATTGGCCGCTTTTTCCAACCCATTTTCCATGATTATTTCACCCAAATATTTGAATTGAGAGACTCATCTGATGTTACCATATTTTGTTTTTAGCAATTTCGTTCTTAGTCTGTTGCAGGTCATGTATTGTGTCTTTTCAAAGGAAATTTGGAGTCCTACATTTTCTGCTGTTTCTTTTAGGATTTCAATCTGTTTCTGTGCCGTTAATACATCTTGAGCTAAAATTGCTAGATCATCAGCAAATGCCAGACAATTAATTTTGATCTTGATTCTCCCCAGTTTAATGGGCTGGTCAATATTCAGGGCCGACTTTTTTTCACGCCACTCCTGTATTACTTTTTCTAGAACACAGTTAAATAAAAGTGGCGAGAGTCCATCCCCTTGTCTCACTCCAGTTTTAATTTCGAAGGGCTCTGAGATCTCACCCATGAATTTAACTTTTGACCTTGTGTAAGTTAACGTTGCTTTAATAATTGCCAGCGTTTTCAGATCTAGTCCTTGTTCTTTCAAGATTCGGAATAAAGATTCGCGGTCAATAGAATCATATGCTTTTTTGAAATCCACAAATGTACAGACGACATTTTTATTGTACAGTTTTTGATGTCTTAGAATCAACTTCAGATCAACTTCAGACTCAGATCAACTTCAGATTCTAACTGTCCCTGTGCTTATATTATATATATATATATATATATATATATATATATATATATATATATATATATATATATATATATATATATATATATATATATATATCGTTAAAAGGAGTGTATTGCAGTGAGAGGAAGAGTCGTTTTTGAAGGAAGCAAAATAAATTTGGCTATATAAATAAATACTTTTTTGTTCTTCAATCATTCACGTAGAACTACATGTCTAGATAATCAACCCTTATGGAATTAAGACCCTCAGCCATTAACGACTAACTAAAATTGTTGTTTGTGGTAACGATACTCTGCCAAATAATCAATTTCCGATAAAGAACGCACACCATTTTAACTGAGAAAAATTGACACTGGCATTAACTCGATTAAAAGAGAAAAAAGGCACCCATAAAAAAATAATAACAAATATTACTTAATTGAATTAGAAAGGTCCGTAGAGTGTGAAAGGTCATAATTGGGAGTTGTGTTAATAATTGGTGGCAAACAAGGGTTGATTTAGGAAGAAGGAAATTAAATTTCCCTCCGCCGCCTTAATGCTGTAAAATATGATATTTTGTTGAACGTGATAATCATTATAAATATGGCATTTATGATGATACCTAAAATATTGAATAACGAGTGATGTTAATATAATTAATTGTCCTCATTCACTTTAAATTAAAAATAAATAAAAAAAAAAAATAAACAAAATAGTTTTTTTAACGTTTTATAAATTAAAATTGAAATTTTAACCTTTTGCCCTCTAATGCTTGTGTTTTAATGATATATACTATGTTGTACTTTTCTTGGGTTTTGGACTTGTCTTGGTTCATTTAGTGATTATTATAATTAATCTGAGGCAGCATCAAGATTATACCGAATACGAAATTGAGATGAGAAAGAAATGAGATGAGAAGAAACGAGAACTAGTTTGAACGTTCTGTTACTTGATAAGATTGAACGAAGGTAACCTGGCGAAAAGGTTATTAGAGGCTAGATATGAAAAGAAATGGAAGCGACTTAAACTCAAGAAAATCTGAAACTAAGAGTAGAAGAAATTGTCAAATAAAAAAAAATAATATGGATGGAACGAGGCAAAAGCTATTAAACTAACACAAGGTCAAAAGTTAAATTCATGGGTGAGATCTCGGAGCCCTTCGAAATTAAAACTGGAGTGAGATAAGGGGATGGACTCTCGCCACTTTTATTTAACTGTGTTCTAGAAAAAGTAATACAGGAGTGGCGTGAAAAAAAGTCAGCCCTGAATATTGACCAGCCCATTAAACTGGGGAGAACCAACATCAAAATTGATTGTCTGGCATTCGCTGATGATCTAGCTATTTTAGCTCAAGATGTATTAACGGCACAGAAACAGATTGAAATCCTAAAAGAAACAGCAGAAAATGTAGGACTCCAAATTTCCTTTGAAAAGACACAATACATGACCTGCAACAGACTAAGAACGCTATTTCTAAAAACAAAATATGGTAACATCAGACAAGTCTCTCAATTCAAATATTTGAGTGAAATAATCATGGAAAATGGGTTGGAAAAAGCGGCCAATAAGGGTAGATGTCAAAAAATGGAAACGGCATTGAGACTTACACAAAATATTTACAACAAAAAATGCCTATCTAAAAACACAAAACTGAGACATTACAACGCAGTTATTAAGCCAGAATGTCTATATGCTGCGGAAACGCTCATTTTGAATAGAAAGAGGGACATCGAGGACATTGAAAAGAAGGAAAGAAAAATCCTAGGCCCCAAACAAATAAATAGCACAACATACCGACTTCGAGAAAACCAAGAAATCAAACAATACACAGATATACATATATACAATACACAGATATACATATACATTATATAGATATACAAGACTTAAGTTTTACGGACACATAAAACGGATGAATCCGAGTAGGTTAACTAGACAAATAGTCGAATTTTATGAAAATAGGAGTAAAGCTAAAGTAGATATAATTAAATGGATTGCTGCAATTAAAGAGGACCTAAGATCAGCAAATATTACACAAAGTGAAATTCAGGATAGAGGCTGTTTCAGACACAAGGTTAACGTTTGGAAGGTTGGCCAGAGAGAAAAATGTAGGAAGACTGGAACAACTTGGTCTGACGAAAGGAAACAAGCTCACAGCGAAAGAATGAAATCAGTATGGGCACAAAGGAAGGCTAACAACAACAAACGCCTCTAATTGTACTTCGCGTGGTCCACCAGGGCCCATACGTGAATAATAATAATAATATATATATATATATATATATATATATATATATATATATATATATATATATATATATATATATATATATATATATATATATATATATATAAAACATTTATATATTTATAAACAAAAAACATTTATATAAAAATTGTAGAATAACAAAAACAAAAATGTTACTTGTTACAAAAATTATTCAAAATTGTCACCATTTGTTCGGTTAGCACAAAATCTTGCTCGGCTTACCAATGCATCATACTACACGCGTCAAAAATAAAATTTCGGTGTCCACGAATAACATCACATTTTCGCGATTTTCAAAAACTTATATTTCGAAAACTAAAAGAGATAAATCATAACGGGTGTCAAATTATTGATGCGCGTGGCTTGGGGCGTCAAGTATCCGAAAATGAAGCGATTCTGTTTTTTAAAGTTTTGCAGTTTGATAGAAAAATTTTCATTTTTCTATAGGAAACCATCAGAAAACGTAAGGTCACTTAATATGCCACAAGATGGAGAAAATTACGGGGAATCAAATGGCGAAAAGCGCAGTTTGATATCTCGAACGGTTTTCTAGATATTCACAGAAAACTGGTCGAGCAATGCAATTTTTGCAAAATGTACGATTTTCTTCGATTTTCAAAAAATCATATCACGAAAACTAAAAGAGATAAATCAAAACTGGTGTTAGCTTATTGATGCGCGTGGTTTGACTGAGAAATGTTCGTGTTTTCCATAGGAAAACATCCGGAAAGCGAAACTCACTCCATTTCTATGAAAAGATGGGGAAAATTACGAGATATCGAATGACGAAAAGCGCTGTTTGATATCTCGAACCGTGAGATATTCGCAGAAAACTGGTCGAGGAATGCAATTTTTGCAGTGTTCGTTTTTATTCGATTTTAAAAATATCACATCTCGAAAACTAAAAGAGATAAATCGAAACGGGTGCCAGATTATTGATGCGCGTGGTTTGGAGCATCAAATATCCGAAGAAGAGGCGATTATATTTTTTTAAAGTTTTGCAATTTGATCGAAAATTTTCCATGGGAAAAAATCAGAAAATTGAAAGTCACTCAATTTAAATGAGAGTAAATCACAAGATGGAGATTATTACGGGGAATCGAATGGCGAAAAACGCAGATTGATATATCGAACGGTTTTCTAGATATTCGGGGAGGGCAATATATATATATATATATATATATATATATATATATATATATATATATATATATATATATATATATATATATATATATATATATATATGGTCAAAAAATAAAAGCACTATTGAGTTCCGAGGGCGAAAACGAAAAACTTCTAGCCGGGAAGGTGTTGTTTAATTTGCGAAGTGTATAAAAATCCTTTTTTGACTTCGACCGTTGTCAAACGGAAATTACAGTTACCAATTAGTACGAGAAGTATTAAGAGACGTTTGCAACAATTTGATTATAATGGTAGAATTGCAAAGTTAACTAGATGAATAAAAAAACACTTAAAACAACGTTTGGAGTTTGCACGAAATAACTTAAATAGAGAACATTGGAAAAATGTTCTTCTTACTTAAACTTAAAAATTAAACGTCAAAAGTACTTAAACATCTTACAGATTATTATGTTACCTTATGCTGAAGAACATATGCAATTACGGTGGAACTTCCAGTATGGAAATTATCCCTTATACACCGCCAAATGTGAGAAAACTTGGTTGGATACTCACAATATTGTTTGTTTACCTTGGCCAACTCAGCCACCAAATACCAAAAAATTATGGGAGACTGTTCAAGAAATCTCGTATTCCATTTGAAGTTGACCGCAGTCTTATAGGCCCCATGCCTAGCCAATGGGCTTTTATATTTTATTATTTAATCATCCTTTTGATAAAGCTAATGAGGCTACCGAAACATAGTCGAAAAATTTCTAATAAGTGTTTTGATAAATATAAAGGCATTAACAGGAAACGGATGTTTTTAGATTAGGTGGTACTTGGTTAAAAGAGTCTCTATCGGCTCCCCCTAAGTTGCTCTTTAGTATCCATCATGCCGCTATGGATTTCAAAGAGCGACGTGTTTGCTTCGGATACGTTTATCAAAAGTGACGAGTTCGTGATTATACGCAACGACTCTTCAAGCGTCACATCAAGATTTGACGCCTTGGTAAGATGTATAATCCTTCATTGTGGGTGCGCACACCGCGACATGTGGATAGGGTAAAGGAGTCGATTCTGTCTCACTCACTCTGCTACAAGACACGTTTCTGAAAGGAAAGTGTACTTTCCATAAGGATTTACACTCCCATCCGTAAAAATTCATGATTGTTCAAGAGTTGAATAAAGAAGACTATCAACAATGCCTCACATTTACAACAGTGCTTGAAATTTTTGATTGACCATCATCACCGATGAAGCTTATTTTCATTTAAATAATATAGCTAAAAAACAAAACTGTATTTGTTTCTCTGTGTCTTGATAGCACATTTAGGGCCTGAGTTTCTTTTAGGGGTATTTAGCTCATAACCTATATGATCTAGTTATAAGTGAGTACAGCTTTATGTTTCATTGTTGTTTTTTTTGCGTTATCCTTGCCCACTCCTTTCTTTTTCTCGCCTTCCCTTTCCAATCTGTTATTCTCATCACTTGCAGACCCCTCCTCACTCCCTCACCTCATGTCTTTGTTTTTCCCTCGGTATTGACCCTTTCGTGTTCGCTCCTAATATCTTCTTAGGCGGTGTTTCGCTGTCTTTCTCTCAATGTGACTTCTCCAACTCAGTCTGTCATCAGTCATTTTATCTGGACTATCAAAGATTGTTGACAACTTTTTGTGTGTTTTAATTCTCTGAGCTCCTTCCGATTTGATGAGGTCATATATTTTTTTCAGTATTTTCCTTTCCCAGGGACTTAACGATAGTTCATCGTTTCTTGTTAGAGTCCACGTTTCTGATTCGTAAAATTCTGTTGGTACTGTTTTGTAGAAAATATATTTTTTTCTATCGGAATCTTCGGTGTGAAACACTAAACTCAAAGAGATTTATCACTAAACACCGAGTCACTTTTTTTTAAGTTCTCAACGCAAGTTTCAATAGCCATGGTTAGCATCATCAGGAGATGATTTTTTAAAAATCACATGGTTATCGAAACCTGCGTCGAGAACTAAAAAAAAGGATTCGGTGTTTAGTGGTAAATCTCTTTGAGTTTAGTGTAGAAAATTAATTATAGTTTAAAAAAACTTTTTTTAATGGTAAAACAAACTAAAAAGTAAAAAATAATTTTTAGTATAAGAATAAAGTGGTGAAAGAAGAAATAAATTTGTCATTGTGAAAAATGCGTGGGGTTCTCGATGTTAGTTGTTATAAATATTCCTCAGTAGCGTTTCTATAAGTAGAATTAGTATGAAAATATGGTACAAAGCACCCCAGGCTTTTTTACAATGGCACATTAATTTTCTCGTTAATCATTTTATTCTTACACTAAAAATTATTTTTTACTATTTAGTTCGGTTTACCTAAAGCGTATTTTTTAGCTTCTTAACACGCTTTTATTAGCTTCACCTGTATCTATCTACCTAACGGAATCTTTGAACGTCTTTTTCACCCACTCCAAAACGTCAGATTATACTAAAACTTTGCACACTTATCAAGGACCAATGACAATGCAATAATTTAACAAGTTCGTCCCGTTATCCTGAACAGGAACTCCTGACAGTGAGATGAACCATTTGCTTTCGGAGAGCGAGCTTGACACACGGTTACAACGCCCAAGGAAGGCAAAGTGCCCACTCCCACCACGGGTAGGTAGTGATGAAAAATAAATAATAGTTTAAAAAACTAAAAAAATACACTTTTATAGCAGACCGAACTAAAAAATGAAAAATAAATTATAGTTACAAAAAATTAAAAAACACGCTTTAATGGTAAACCGAACTAAAAAGTAAAAAATAATTTTAGTATAAGAATAAAGTGTAGTAAAATTTTTAGTATAAGAATTAAAACGTGTGGTGATGTGACCTCTCAAACTCAGTCGTTTGCTCTGGATTTATTTCATTATATATGGATACTTAAAGATTGTTGACAACTTTTGGTTTGTTCTGATGTCCTGGCCTCTTTCCGATTTGATGAGGTTATATATTTTTCTCAATATTTTCTTTTGCCGCCAGGGACTTAACGATAGTTCGTGAGTCTTCGTCAGAGTCCGCGTTTCTTACTCGTATAATACTGTTGGCCTAGTTGTTGAATATATCTTTATTTTTTTATTCCTCGATATTGATTTAGATTTCGGGATGTTTTAAAAAGCGAAAGAACGTTTGTATCTAGCCGTTATTCCAGGTACAACGTCCAGCGGTCCCTTGAAGATCCCTCTTCACTCCCTTACTCATGTCTTGGTCTTTCCCTTGATATTGACCTTTCCATGGTCGTTCCTAATATTTTCTTGGCCGGTCTTTCGTTGTCCATCCTCTGAATGTGACTGCTCCAACTCAGTCGTTTACTCCATTTCAGAAAGTCTTCTCTTCTCGTTTTCAAAACGAATCTAAAAATAACACTAGACTAACTGCTTTTAGAAATATTTATTTACTAGTATGAAAAAATTAAAAAAAATAAAACTGGGTAATTTTCACTTTCTTTTTATAGTTTTGTTAGATCGGTTTCTCTTATAATGGACCAACAGTAATGCCCTAACATGTTTTCATCCGAAAATCCTTGATGTCGTTCTTTAAATCTTAGTGAAAATGTTCCCCTTGTTCGTCAGTCATAATTCCTAAGTTTTCAGGGAAAAAACTCAAATGCGTGTGCAGGAAATTAATCTTCAATGACATGTTCACTCCCATCTGTTGAAAATTTTTCAATAAATCAGCAACAATATCTTTATAATGTTCATTCTTTTGTTTCCCAAAAATTCTTCGACTACCATTTTAAATGATTTCCAAGCAGCTTTTTCATAAACAGATAAAAGGCTTTCAAACTAAGGATCTTTTACAACATTACGAGTCTGTGGGCCAACCAATTTCCCCTCTTTCAGTTTTGCATCTGTAATACTTGGAAAGATTTTTTGTAAATACAGGAAATTAGACACTATAGGTTATGGGTTTTTATACTTTATTATTTAATCATTCATTCTAATGATGCTAATGAGGCTGCCGAAACATACGTCGAAAAGCCTCCAATAAGTGTTTTGAGAAATACTAGGTCATCCACAGGAAACGGACGTTTTCGGAATGGGTGGTACCATAGCGATACTCGGCTAAAAGAGCAAGAGGGAGCCTGCGAAAGGTCTCTATTGACTACGTTGCTCTTTAATATGCATCATGCCGCTATGGACTTGAAAGCACATGTTTGGTTCCGAAGCGTTTATTAAAAGTGACGAGTGATTATACGCAATGATTTTTCAGGCGTCACTTCAAGATTGGACGTCATGTTGAGATGCATAGTCCTTCACGATGACACCGCGACATGTAAATAGGGTGAAGGAATCTCTTGCAGTTTTGCTTCTGTAATATTTGAAAAGATTTTTTGTAAATACAGAAAAGCATCACTCCTTTTGTCACAAAGTTTTTCATAAGTCCCAATTTAATGTGTAAAAGGGGTAGAATAATGTCTTTTGGATCTATAAATGACTGACTCATGTTTAATGTTTATTTTGCCTGTAATATACTCGTTCTGAATAGACCATTCTTTTCTTACATAATGATGCTCTCTGGCCCTACTGTCGCAGAGACGAAGGAAACAAAAGTATTTTGTGTAACCACTCTGCAATCCCAATAATAAACTGATAACTTTATCTTTATACTTTATTAAGTTCATTAAAGTACACATCGTTTCATAGCTCTCTTTACAGTTCACTGCGTGTCATATTGGTATAGACGGTTTCTTATTCTTTGTGTAATAAAACAGCTTTTAGCTTTCAGCGCTAATCTATTTTATTATTAGTTTTGATTCATTGTATACGTTATCTCCTGATGACCACTGGAGTAAAACGATTCTATAGCTTTCACAGAACACATTCTGCACCCACTTTTTATTTTGGTTTACAACAGGAAATTCAAAATAATGAATATATGCACATTTTAACGAATCTTCAATGCGTCTTCTTTTTTTTTTTGATAATATAAACTGTCCACAAACGCAATAAAAACGATCAGAACTTTGTTTACACTTTCTATAGGACATTTTAATTCAATTTGAAACAAGATATTGGTCAAACGGTCATCAGCTTCCGACAAACCCAGGCCAACACTCCCCTCGGGCTATGAACCCTTGGTTGTGTATATTAAACCTACCGACCGACGAGTGACCAACGTAGAACACTTCTCAGAAGGCATCCGGCCTTACCCAGCCTTTAACTGGCGTGACTGATGGTAATTCGTTGTCGGATTTTACACTCTTGCCTAGAAACAATCACAAACATTTAGGAAGTAAACAGACAGAAGAAAGAAAGAAAAACAACCATCCGAGCGCTGGAATCGATTCAACTACCGCTCCAGTGCGATTTCGGCACAGCATCGGCAGGCGGCTGCTCTTACCGTCCGCACCAACGCGACCGGCATGTTAATTCTATATAATACTCTAAAAGAGAACGCTTCCCGTTCAAAAGTTTGTATTTATTTAAGAAAAATTTGTATTTTTAAAATTTTTGTTCCTTAGGCAAATTTATTACAGAAAAAGAATCACTGAGAAATTAGCCTCCGTTTTGTTTTTACCCAGTGATTCTTCTATTTACTTAAGAACAGATATTTTTCAGTTTTAGATCGTGGCAAAAAAACCCAAAAAAAGAAATAATTACTGTATCGTCTGCTTGACATAATATAATCGTTCATTATTTCGATCATTCATTTTGGAATTGTTTATGGCTCGTAAAAGCTGGGGTCAGAAGTATACCCACATATTCTCTCGGTTTATCTTCGGGGATAGCCTTTATGAGGAAATCCACCAGTTTCCTTTATTTGTGGTGGCTATTTTGTTGGCTGGGTACACACAGCATTCCTTATCTGTATGGGTTGTGACGCCTGTACAAACACGTTCGTAACTCGCTATATTCGGGAACTGGCCCCACTAAAATATTTACACAATACCGAATCAACTAATGTTAAGCGGAAAGACGCGCCAACTTTGATGGAAGCCAACGAGGAAATTATCTCCCGGTCTCCAGTTTATTTCTCAGTTTAACGATTTGACCAGACTTACCAGGGGGTGTTGATAAATAGTTGTGCTTGAATAGTACATTACAGTATAGAATATTAGTATTATATTACGAGGGGTATTTTTTAAATGAGGTCCGTTTGTGAATGAGAGTGAGTTTACAGAGATAATGCTATGAGTGACAGTAAAGTTCGAAAGTGGGTGAGAATGTTCAAGGACGGGCGGGTTAATGTGCATGATGAGCCACGCCCTGGCCTACCTTCTCTGATTTCTGAAGATATGGTTCGTGATGTGGACAACAAAATTCGAGAGAACCGAACGATTCACGATTTCAAAGTTATCAAGTGTATTTTAGAATGTTTCAAGATTAGTTTTGTACACCATTGTTTCGGAGAAACTGAATTATCAAAAATTGTGTTCTCTGTGGATTCCAAGACTGCTTTCTGACGATCACAGAGAGAGATTATAAGAAAGAGATTGGGCTGTGCTTTTTTGTTTTTGACTCGATACAGTCAGGAAGGAGATGAATTATTAGACCACATCCTTACAGGAGATGAGACTTTGGGTGTCTCACATGACTCCTAAGTGTAAGTCAACCAACAGTCAATGGAATGGCGACACACATCGTCGCCAACCAGACAATTTTAGCACGAAATATCATGGCCACTGTGGCGGCAAATATCACGGCTATTGGGACTAGAAAGGTATTTTGTTAGTGGATTTTATGCCAAGACACAACAATTAATTCTGATATTTATTGTGTCACTTTAAGAAAACCGGCGTGCCCTACTATCTTCCGGTGTGATGTTGCTCCATGACAATGCAAGGCCACATGTTTCTGCACGAACTTAAGGTCTAATCAGGTCTTTTGAACTGGAAGAAATAAATCATCCACCTTACAGTCCAGGCCTTGCACCCAGTCATTTTCACTTGTTTACTGGTTCTTACTTTTACTTGTTACTTGGTAGTTAAAGGAGTTCCTTGGTGGTTAACGGTTCAACGACGACGAAGAAGTTTAAACTGCAGTCACGGATTGGGCTTCGTCACAGGCGGCAGATATCTTTGACGTCGGAATTCAAAAACTTCTTGAGGGGTATGCCAAATATTTGAACAAAAATGTGCATTGTGTAGAAAAGTAGATAAGAATATTAGAATATGGAAAAACATATATTTTAATGATATTTATAGTATTTTTCATCTTACTAAAAAGCGGAATTTAAAAAAATAATTTAAAATTTTAAATTAACTAGCAGAACCCGCTAGACGTTGTCCTGCCAGTGCATATGTATTTACCTCTATATATCTAAAATGGATGGTCTGTATGTAATGTAGAATCTATAAAGCGTTATAGAAAGTTGTGGAAAAATGAAATATTACTCATATTGATAAGATTCTATTGTTTTTATTAGTATAAATTGATGATAAATTATATGCATTTTTTTATTGATAATTTACGTGAAAACTATTCCATTCCCTATATAATCAAACCAATTTAAAGTAATTCAAACTAATACTAACATCTACCGTAACGCAAGTGGATTAACAATATTTTGGTTTTTGAAGTTCCTACTCTGAAGCAAGCAACATATAGCTGACTTTTCGATGGTTGACAAATCCAGATTGTTCGATTGAGTGCTTTGTCCAGTTAAGCTACCCGTCCTATATAAATTTCCTTTCACTTTTATCTATATCCATTTAGCCACATTGTCTATCGTATGGTAGCATTTTTAAATTTAAATACTGTAAGCAGGAAAAGATGTAGTTAAGGCATAGAAGTGGATGCGCTATAGCCCCAACCAGTGGCGGGGTAGAATAAAGTGGATAGCACAAATATATTGACCGTGCTTAAATATCTATGTATAGCAATTTTCATAGCGTTCGGTTATACGGTGTAGAAGTTGATGTCCTGCAGCGCCATTTGTTGGCGAATTACAACAAAATAGCATAAAAACCTTCTCATAAAAACCAACTTTCGTGGTGATCGGTCAAACAGTGTCGGAGTTTATCGATCTCATATATACCAACATCTATTTACAAAATTATCCCAGGAGGTAAACAATCCTCTGCCAGCTTTGCTGGTACAACCGGACTTTCGAATTCTGGGGCGTCCGGGCTTAAACGCAAAATCTTTTAGAAGGAGTCCGAGGCCTCTGGTCAACGTCTGAAACGGAAAACAAAAACTTTCAATTCTCTCCTGCGCCTAGGAAAACTACACGAATTATTGTTATTATTAAAACAGCCTTAAAGTTGGTCCCTTTACAAAAACGTAGAAAACATCCGTGGTGGGATTAAGTTTGCGAGCAAGCAGTATTAAGCTGAAGTAAAGCATTTAAAAATTGGAACAGCCAAAAAACAGCAATAAATTATAACATCTTGTTGGAAATAAGAAAAGAAACATCCAAGCTAATTAGACAAACTAAAAGAAAATATGAAAACCCTCAACTTAATGAAATAGAAAATGATTTCGAAAAAAATAACACCCGAAACTATTACAAAACATTTAAAACCAAATTAACAGGCCATCAATCCCAAAGTCTTTGCTTCCAAAAGGAAATGGACAATTAGCTCTAAATAACCAAGACAATTGCAAAGAACTTGCGAAATATTTTGAACAACTACTAAACTGTCCTGAGCCATTAAACAAATTACCAACACTAAATCCTAACCAAACAAACCCAGATTCATTACCACCGAAAGAACATGAAATAATTAGGCAAATTAAGCGACTTAAAAATAACAAAGCTTCTGGTGAAGATGGAATCACAGCTGAACTTTTGAAATTCGCTAGTCCAGGTACAATCAAAGAAATAACAAAAAATCTAGAAGTTTGACGAACCGAACGGATTCCGGAAGATTGGAAAGATGCTCTAATCCATCCACTACACAAGAAAGGAAATAGAATGGATGTAAACAATTACAGAGGGATATCTCTTTTCCCAGTTTGTTACAAGAATGTGTCTCAATGTCTACTAGACAGAGCACAGGGACAGTTAGAACCTAAAATTGGTGAATATCAAGTAGGTTTTTGACCAGGCAGATCATGCCCTGAACAGATTCTGAATCTAAAGTTGATCCTAAAACATCAAAAACTGTACAACTAAAATCTCGTCTGTACATTTGTGGATTTCAAAAAAGCATATGATCCTATTGACCGCGAATTTTTATTCCAAATCTTGAAAGAAGATGGACTAGATCTGAAAACGCTGGTAATTATTAAAGCAATATTAACTAACACAAGGTCAAAAGTTAAATTCATAGGTGTCATCTCAGAGCCCTTCGAAATAGAAACTGGAGTGAGACAAGGGGATGGACTCTCGCCACTCTTATTTAACTGTGTTCTAGAAAAAGTAAAACAGGAGTGGCGCGAAAAAAGTTGGCTCTGAATATTGACCAGACCGTTAAACTGGGGAGAACCAATATCAAAATGGATTGTCTGGCGTTTGCTGATGATCTAGCAATTTTGGCTCAAGATATATTAACGGCACAAAAACAGATTGAAATCCTAAAAGAAACAGTAGAAAAGGTAGGACTCCAAATTGCCTTTGAAAAGACACAATACATGAACTGTAACATACTAAGAACACCAATTTTAAAAACAAAATATGGTAACATCAGACGAGTTTCTCAATTCAAATATTTGGGTGAAATAATTATGGAAAACGGGTTGGAAAAAGCGGCCAATAAGGGTAGATGTCGAAAAATGGATACTGCATTGAGACTTACACAAAATATTTACAACAAAAAATGCCTATCTAAAAACACAAAACTGAGACATTACAACACAGTTATTACGCCAGAATGTCTATATGGGGCAGAAACGCTCATTTTAAATAGAAAGAGAGACATCGAGGACATTGAAAAGAAGGAACGAAAAATCATAAGAAAAATCTTAGGCCCCAAACAGATAAATAGCACAACATACCGACTTCCAGAAAACAAACAAATATAGATAATCATAGCGATATGAGAAAAAAAAGACTTAAGTTTTACGGACACATAAAACGGATGAATCCGAGTAGGCTAATTAGACAAATAGTCGAATTTTATGGAAATAGGAGTAGAGCTAAAGTAGAAATAATTAAATGGATTGCTGCAATTAAAGAGGACCTAAGATCAGCAAATATTACACAAAGTGAAATTCAGGATAGAGGCTGTTTCAGACACAAGGTTAACGTTTGGAATAGGTTACAACCACATTACCAACAACTACAATTGCAACTTCATTCAACGACGGTGCACTGAAGCGTGTTTAATGTTGGCCTGCTGGTCTTTTATCTGCTTTGTTCACTGTTTTGTGATCATTCGTGTATTCCGACGCCTTATTGGTGGCATTTTTCCAAAGACACCAAAATAATCTTCTCAACACACCACCGATAATGCAATATTCTTTTTTGTTAAACCAATAAAGTATAATGAAATCCGTTAGTAAAATGTCACACTTTTTTTTAATAGCTTGGTTGCAAGACCTTTAAGCCATGCACTTCTTTTTTTTTGTTATGAAAACATGTAACAGCAAAACTCTCAAACTGTGCCTCATTTTACATAAAACGTCAAAACGTCAAAATTTAACATAAATATTATTTTCATACAAAAATACCATCCAAATTTCCGACTTTTCTTGCATACAAATATTTCCTTTGATACAAACTTTCTTCCGACAATTACGAACACAACAAAAAACGAAGTAGTCAAATGGGTCGAGCCATTCTCAAGTGATGCTCCGTAATATATGTGGCAATTGATATTTATTTATAGAGATTAAATTTAAAAAATATACCTCGTATATAAAAATATATCCCGTTGCTATAGATATAAGTATAGGGTGGTGAAAAAGTAGGCAACTTATTAAAAATATAAAAATACATAAGAAAACTAAGGTAAATATGCATTTATTTTATTTAATTGAGGTAGTCGGTACTTAATGGATATTCATTTTAAATAAACAAAGATTTACATATATAGATTTACTATATTTAAAAAATGTGCGTATTACAATTGTCTCGACACAGTTTCTTTTTCAAATACGAATTATTGATTGATTTGTCCGTTATTTTGTGATAGTTCATTTTTTAGAAAGGAATAAAATAATTTTTTTACTTTGTTATCTATTACTTTTATTTATAATAATATTTTAAATAAAAGTGATAGATAAAGTAAAAAATTGTTTTATACGTTTTTTTTTTATTTATAGAATTGTCTGATCAACAATTACAATTGTTCTACAAGACAGTGTTCAAATGAAAATTTAAACATTAACAAATCTATTCTAAAACCATATCTTGAAGTAGGTTCCTGTTCAGTATTGGGTGTATGTTTCTACATCCTAGTTGATAATGTTTCGTGCTGGAAAATTGCTCTAGCTTCTGATGAAAAATCATTGTTTTTTAATATATTCTGACACAGTTAGTAGACCGAGTGCTTGGTGCAGTTGTCGGTTAGTTACGTACCATTCGGCATTCACAGTTATTCGTAATATTTTGTTTTGAAGAACCTGAATTTTGTTTACATTGGTAGGTGCGTTGCCCCAGATAACGCATGCATAAAGGTTTAAAGGCCGAATTAGTGATTTATATAGCAGTATGGTACATTCCGTTTTTAATGCGGGCGAACCTCATTAAACTAACAGTAAGAAAAGTAGTTACAACCAAAAACTGTCCATAGATCTAAAACTGGTCAACAAATTTATACTTTTTTGAAGTAGCATTGATGCAAATAGGTGTATATGAAGTATTTTGTACTCCTAAATCTGAAAATGCTAAGCTAATTGCTGTAACACGTACAGTTTTTTTCTTATGGTGGTTAAAAAAGTTTTTTTCTTATGGTGGAGACGACATAGTTTTACAATCTGATATTTATTTAGTATAAACATGTGGAACGGTGAAATTTTACATACTTTACTGAGGATTATGTGAATAAAAAATTTATTACATGAGATTTATTACATTTTTCCGACTACCAGCAGTAGTCGCCCAACAAAGATCGGTTTTAGTGTCCCTGGTATTTTTTTTCCATCGTCCTGATGTACTGGTAAAAAAAATTCCCTACGGGAATGTAAAAATGCACTTTTAAGGACATGCGACTAGTATTTCATAGGCTTTTAAAAGTTAATCTATGAGGTTATTACAGTTTTCATCTTTCTTGTTGCCCATTTATTTTCATTTAATTTTTCTTGAAAACAGATAATCACCTAGAAGCTTCCTTATTTCAGGTCCAATAAACATACTTTTTTTTAAATTAAACTTGAATAGATTTACCACTAAACACCAAATCACTTTTTTTGAACTGCTCGATGCACGTTTTGCTAAGCATGTTAGCATCATCAGGAGATGATTTAATCTATTTAATCAGATTAAATCATCTCCTGATGATGCTAACACGGTTAGCGAAACGTGCATCGAGCAATTAAAAAAAAAGTGATTTGGTGTTTAGTGGTAAATCTCTTCAAGTTTAGTGTGTCACACCAAAGATTCCAATAGAAGAATCGAAGCTTTCTTTTAGTTTTGCACCACTTAAAGTAGAAATCACTTATATCGACAGTAGGTTCTCTCCAAACCATAGGAACAGCTAACGGCGTAGGATTTTTCTTATGATGCATCCATTGCATTAAATTTACATGACAGCTCACACAGCAAACATGAGTAGCCCAACTTTTATCTTGATCTCCAATTTGACACTTAAAATACAAAAGATAGGCTTTTTTTGACTTCCTCGGATATAGATCTAGCTTGTGACTTTAAAATAAATCGTCCATGTATATAATAAAACTTATCCGCTGAATTCTTGCAAAAACGACGACTAGAACTTGGAATTTCATAAAAAATCGACTTAAACACTTGACTCTACTGTAAACGAGACAGTAAACACACAAACAGTGTAAACTATAGAAAAAATAAATTTGCCCTTAAAAGTTCGTAGAGTATTGTGGAAATACACCATTTACCCTCTTGTGGTAATTCCTAAATTATTATTCCCAAGGTCAGATATGAATAATTTCAATGACGCCGTCATATAAAGGAGACGCAAATACTTGAAAATGGGTATTTTAATAACTACCTAAATGAAACGCAAAAAGGGCATCCTCATCAATATTACAAAATCATGTCGACCTATGTAATACTATAAATGATGATACTGGGGAAATCCATTTTTTCAATGACTAGACGAGCAATATAAATTTAATAACTGTGAGCAATTCAAGTCTAACTTGTCATTTAGCAAAAAATTCAAATTTATTAACTTCTAGGCTCTCTAAGAGATTTATTTTCGCTATATAATATTTTATAAATATCGCTGAAAGAGTAATATGTTTGATGAAATTAAAATATTTGTTATAATTATCTATTGACATCGAGATGTTTAGTAATCTGTGTATAAATAAATTTAATTCTGCCACTGAGAATAAGAATGACAAGATTTGTTAAATATAACTAAATCTGAATGAGATATTTTTGGGATTTTCGTGGTATAAAGTGGTATAATGATCATAGAAGAGATTAAGTATAAATAACACTGGGGAACAGCAATTTTGTTGACTTGGATCTGTGACTTGTTTTGACTAATTTTTCATCTCTGAATTCAAAAATATTCCCAGTTTTTCTCTATCACACCAACTTCTTAAGCTACAGCATACCCCTCATTTTACCTTAAAAGTGTACATACGAAAGGAAATCTGTGTGTGTGTGTGAGATCTGACCAAATAGATTAGAATATTTTATTCATATAGAGGTTAACATATTATTAAAAGTTAAATTGTGTTTATACAAAAAATAAATAAAATATATTATGGTAAAAATTTCTTCTTATAGCTTTTCGTGGAGTGTTCAGTTTGTGGACATTATCGCTTGATGCTCCAACAGTAGTCAGCCATCATACTGACATCCCATCTACCTTGATACCGCGCTTCCATAACCTTTAGATCTTGGTGGAATCGCTCGCCCTGTTCATCACTAACAGCACCAAGATTTTCTGGGAAGTTAGCAAGATGACTATGTAAGAAATGCAGTTTGAGGCTCATGTTGCAACCAAGCTTTTTAAGGCTCTCCAAGAGTTGTTGAACAATTTCGATGTAATTCGGGGCTCGTGTATTTCCAAGAAAGTCTTTAACAATATTTTTAAAATCCAACAAAGCATTCCTTTCAAGTTCGGTCATTCTTTCAGTGAAAGTTTCATCTTTAACGAGTTGCCGAATCTGTGGACCATCAAACACATGAACCTTTATCTTTTCATATTACAGGCTAGGGAATACCGAAATGATATACTTAAAGCAATCTCCTTCAATTGACAAACCTTAACAAATTGCTTTATGAGACCTAGTTTTATATGCAAAGACGGAAACACAATATTTTTTCTGTCGACAAGTGGCTGATTTAAAATGTTTGGATCACCAGGTCTTAGGTCAGATCTTGGCGGTCAGTTCGATTGCACCCAATGCTTCTCACGAGCTCTGCTGTCCCACATGCAAAAAAAACAGGGATACTTGGTATACCCGCGTTGCTGGCCAAGAAGGAAACAGACCATTTTAAGGTCAAAACAGATGTTGATCGCAGATACGCAGATCTCATGCGTAACTGACCGAACTAGTTTTGGATGACGCAACGTCACTCACGCCTCCACTCCTAGGTCGAAGAAGGTTCGCTGGTAGGAGAGCAGTAGTGACTTCTGTGATTCGCCAAGCTTAGTCGGATGCGCAACAACTGTAGAGAAAAAAACTTGACGTGATAGAAAAAACTAAATAAAGTTTTGGAATTAGCATGTCAATTTACGTATAAAACAGCTTAAATATCGAACTCAACAGAAATTATTTTTCAAATTGTTCCCCAGTGAATAGACTTAGAAAAATCGCATTATACTGAGAGTATTAAAAATTTTGAACAACAGTGGTCTAAATGTACTGGATTGCAAGATGTATTGCAATATAAAAGAAAAAAAAAAAGGTTAGGTTAGTATAGTTTGTATTTGAAAAAGGCACTGTGTGTCGAAACAGTTGTGATACATACAATTTTAAATATAGTGGAACTTTTTAGATTATAATCTTTGCTTATTTATTTAAAATTAATTTTCATCAAGTATCGGCTACCTCAGTTAAAAGATAAAAAGATTTAAACAGCTTGTGTTTTCTTGTAAGGGCGAAAACTAATTGAACTACTCTCTGTTATGGATAATATTTCGTGAATTTCCATCATATTTTTGAAATAAAATTATATTCATCGTTTTTGCAGCTGTTAATTAACATTAATCGATTTGAAAATCATCAAGTCCTATTTACCGGCTTCCTGTTGATTTTCCTGATGCTAACGAAAAGGACCGGCCATTCCCATGAATGTTAATCGTCGGGTCGTTTTGGCTTTGGACAAACACGCCGTTTGGTCGAGGACAAAACGGCCAAAGTGTCCAGTTTGGATGTTGTCGGTGGTGCAAATTATTCCGAACTTTTCGAATACGTGTCGACAAGAATGAGGAACAAGATTTTTTTACTGCAAAAGGGATAATTCGGTTAGGTGAGGAGGGAACCGTTAAGTTTAATAAAATAGGGAGCTAGATCATGAGATCTATATATATATATATATATATATATATATATATATATATATATATATATATATATATATATATATATATATATAATATCGTTGTAGTTTCTCTTTAACCCATTTTTTCCATGCCCTACGATCGTTTGCCATGGTTCTCATCTCTATCATAATTTTTATGTTAGTCTATCTTATGTTGGATAATTGTTGTGCTTACCAATTCTAGGTCTATCCTTTCTTCAACCACATCTTATTTCCATAACTTTCTTGATCAGTCTGTTCTCATTCATTCTGCAAAATCAGTTTAGCAGTTTTATCTCTATATGTCTTATAATGGATTGTTTTCTATATTATGTAATCGACTGTTATTATGAATAATATTGCCGATAACGCACCTCTCTGTCTAACTCTTTTTTTGCTTTATATTTTGTAATTCCTTGTTCCGTGCAGATCTATACTTTGGATTCATTTATTGTAATTCCTATCAATCTTCTAATTTTTCTGGGAACTTCGTTGTTTTTAAAATCTGCCTGAGTAGTTCTCTGTCTGTTATATATATTCTATTTTGTTAGCCTGGTTTTTAAGTTAGCCTTTTGGCCCTTACTTATTTGGTATTATTTTGACCCACGATGGGGTTTCTAAGATTTTTGGGGGTCCCTAGTTGACCCATGAACTGTCGGAATGTATGGTCCCGGAGGACGGAGGTCCGACTATTCTGTATGGGGATTTTCAATGAAGTCCAGGCGAACTTCAGGAGGTTAATTTGAAAACCGATGAAGTCATGGGTATTTGTTTGCTAATTTCTGGCGATGCCGGGCCGACGCTGCGCATAGATGCAGACGCCGGGCCGACATTGACAGAAACGCCAATTATCTGACCGGTCGCGGAAAAGAAGGTTAGACTTACACGAGTCGAGAAACGAGATGGTTTCGTAACCCGGGTCTCGATGCCAGAATTTTGGGGACGATGGTATCGGAGTGTTACCCTGTGGCTAGGGCAGGAGGTCCGATCATTCTCGTAGCAGTGGATTGCTACTTCGTGAAGCTGTGAGTTTCAGCTTCGCGAGTGTTGTTTGATGGAAGTTAGTGATCGGAGGCACATCGGCCTCACGATGGATTTGATTATTTCTAACGAACCAAGGTGCGTCTAGGGCCACACACAATGCATTGTTCTGGAATGTTGGAGTTTCTTGATCGAGGTGCGATCGAGAAACCTATAGTACGTTTGGAAACCGTAAAGAACTACTGATCTAACGAAGATTTTGTAGATCATGACCTTGATTTTTGAAGCGAGTTTGCTCGCTCTGCATGAAAGTGGGTATAGCAGCTTGATGATGCCGCACCCCTTGCACATGGCTTGCTGGATTTGACTGGACCAAAACAGATGTCGGTCGAAATGGAGACCTAGGCAGGTTGCTTTTGGCAACCATGGGATTGGAACTTTGTCCACCAGTAGCCTGTACTCTCTGATGTAGCGTTTTCTGGTGAAGATGATCGCCTGAGTCTTTTTGGGATTGACTTGCAGGCGCCAGAATTTAAGCCAGCGGATAGCAGCGTTGAGCTAATCCTGGAGTTTGTTGTGGATTGCGGAAGTTCTGGGGGACGCTACAAAGAAAGCTGAGTCGTCTGCGAAGAATGCAAATTTCACAGTTTTCGAGCGTGGAATGCCAGCCATGTAGATGTTGAATAGGGCTGGCGCTAGAGGGGAGCCTTGCGGGACGCCCGCTTTTATGGGTTTCCTCGTGGATAGAGAGGAGTTTATTCTGACCTGGAACGACCTGTTTTCCAGGAAAGAACGGATTAATAGGGTGAGATCTCGGGGAAATCCGAGTTTGATGGTTTCGAAGACGAGACCATCGTGCCAAACCTTGTCGAAGGCTTTGGAAATGTCGAGGAAGATGGCTCCAAGATGCCATTCTTTCTCGAGCGAAAAGTGAATTTCGTTGGCCAACCTGGTCGATTGGAGGATGGCGGACAGACCTTTCCTGAACCCGAATTGTTCATTGGGAATGATCTTTTTGGAATCTGTGAAGCTGTTGAGTGCTTCGAGGATGGTTTTTTCAGCGATTTTGGAGAGAGCGCTGAGGAGACTGATCGGTCTGAAGTCCGATGGGCTTTGGCTGTTGTGTTTTTTAGGAATCACGGCTAAAATGGCGTGCTTCCATGAGCTTGGAAAAACTTGCAGTCGCTGGATGGAGTTCACGATGTTTGTGATTTCCGCGATCTGCTTGCTCGGAAGTTTTTGGAGTTGCCTCGCCGTGATGCCGTCACAGCCGGGGGTTTTTCTGGGGGCAAAGCTTTTTATGATTGGTGAGATTGAGCGGGGCGAAGCGAGATGATTTTGCAGATATTAAATTTGCGGGAAGATAGGTAGCTGGGTCGAGACCCTGCATACCTCCGCATCGAATTTGGGATCTGCATCTGGAAGCCGTTGCGAGGTCATCTGAAGCCTGAAGGACTCGGCCAGAAGTTCAGCTTTGTCCACATCGGAGACGGCGATGGCGCCATCCGCATCCGATTTTAGCGGAGGAATAATCCGTTTGGATTTTCCCGCTAACGACCTGGCCAAGCGCCAGATTTGCCTGGAATTCGATGAGTCTAGAGGGGAAAGTAGGTTGTCCCACTTGTCTTCTCTGTACGATTTCAACGATTGCCTGGCATCTCTGGTTGCTTGGTTTGCCCGCCTTTATCCTCGGGATCGAGGGTGGATCTGGCTCTTCTCAGCAGGCGATTTCTCGCCCTGAGAAGGTTTTTCAGATCCAGCGGGAGGTCGGTGGTGAGCCTAGGTTGGGTGGTCGGCCTTGGCTTCGATGCGGAGTTGTAGGTCTGTCGGATGTCGCTGGTGAGCTTGTCGACTGCAAGCTCTAGCTGTCTGGGGTCGTTGATCGTCGGGATTGGATCTGTAACATGAAGAAGATTAACATATTCTTTCCAATCGGTGATCTGTTTGGGGCGTCCAATAGTCGGTTGTCTCTTAGTTCGAGCAGGACTGGGAGGTGGTCGGAATCCAATTCGTGGAGGACCGTAGCCGTTGTGGATCGGTTGCAGGCTTTCACCAGGAAGAAGTCGATGGTGGATCCGGAGTGCTGTAGCTGTCCGGGGACGTAGTGGGTGTGCTCGTCTGGAGATACGATGTTGAGATCCCAGCTGTCGCATATTCTTCTCAGTTTCTTCTCAGTTTCTTCTCAGTTCTCTTCCACGTTGGTTTGTGGAGAGGCAGCCCCACAGTTGGTTGTGGGCATTGAAGTCTCCGCCGATGACTTTGGCGGAGGTTCCTTGGGCTAAGATTTCGAAGTTGGCTGATGCTATGCCGACTTGGCATCTTAGGTAGACTGAGGTGAGGGTCAGCAGTTGGTCCTCTAGTTCAATGGCGATTTGGATGACTTCCGCGTGGGCCATGGCTGGATTGGGCAGTTGGTGGTGGCGTATGCTGCTTTTTATGAGGATTGCAGTGCCTCCTTTTGCGCCTGTTTCTCTGTCGTTGCGGTAGACTGAATAGTTGGGGATGGAAAAGCGGATGGAGGGCTTGAGAAAAGTCTCCTGGAGCAGGGCAACGTCGATGTTGTGGGACGTCAGTGCGTTGGCAAGGTCCTCCTTCTTGTCGCGCACTGAGCAGGCGTTCCAGGTAATGATTTTTAGAGTTCTAGGCGTGACGATCATTTGGAGGTTGTCGTGCAGGTTGGGGCTGATAAGCTCAGCATCTGGTTGTTTTCCTCGATTAGTCGAGCTAACATTTGGTGAATGGGGGTGGCTTCCTCTGGCTGCGGAATGGATTTTTCTGCTGCTGGGTTCCCCACACGAAGGTTGGAGGGGGGATTTTGGTGATGGTTTTCTGCGGCGGAGGTGCGGGTTGCTTTTCTGCCTCTGTCGCTGTCTGTTGGCCTCTGGCTGGACGTGATTTGCATCCAGGGTAGTTGGCTGTATGGGCTCCTTGGCGGTTGCTGCACTTTGGAGGAGTCTTCTTACTTTTCTGGCAGTCTTTGCTGTTGTGCTGGCCTGCACACTTCACGCAGATTGATTGCGCGTGGCAGTGTTTTGCTGTATGCCCATAGAGCTGGCAGTTGAAACACTGCACGGGCATTACTCTTTTGAGCCTCAATCCTGATGGACTGGCTCATTAATCGGGTCAGATTGAAGATTTCTCTCTGATCCCTGGGCACCACCACTTGTACTATGGCGATGGAAACTGGCTTTTTCTTTCTGTCGTTTCCAGGTCTTGTGGTCCAACGCTCAACATGGATTGGCGTGAACCCGAGACTGATTAGTTCGGCACGTATGTCGTCCGTTGAAGTAGTTTCGACCACACCGCGGAAGATGACGCGGAGGCCCCTGTCTTCTGGCGCGCAGAATGTGTGGTAAGGGAATTGTTTGGTGTCGAAGATCTTTATCTTTCGGTATTCAGCTTCGGTTTTAGCATGGAAGGCCACTCCTTCCGGCTTATTGGTGGTGTGATAAGTCACCCTATCTTCTCTCAGAAGCCTGGTGACTGTGTTGAACTCCGATTTGCTTCTGAAGACTATCGGTCTTGATCGGAATTTCTTGATCGGTGCGGGCGCGGACGCGGACGCGGAGGAATTCGATGGTTGGGCGTTGGCGGCACTACTTCCCGTCTCGGACACTGGCGCGGAGGAATTGTCTGCACTTGCACTCGCGGTATTGTTTTTCGTTGGAGGTGCGGACTCGGCACTACGTGGTGACGCGGCGGCGGCGGAGGAATTTGGGGCGTTGGTCTCTGTGGTTGGCGCGGAGGGATTTGGGTTGGCGCTTGACTTCTTTGGCGGCGGGCCGTCGCCGATGTCAAGGTTTCTCTTGACTTTGGATCTGGTGTACCTGGGTGGGTTAGTTAGAATGAAATCTTGCTGGATATCCATTTGAACAATGGGACAGTCGGTGGTTGATATTGCCGAATTGCTTCGGCTTCTGGTTTCGGTGGCCGTTTCTTTTTCGGAGATGGTCCGGTTCAGGCTTTGTCGGTGGTCGGATTCTGCCTGCTGGCGTTTCATATCGCCGATTGACTGAGAGAGTCTGCTGAGTTCGGTGGTCAAATTGTCGTTTTGGACTCTGAGAGAATCCATTTGTTTGGATATCTCTTTATTTTGTTTGTCTTGGGCTTTGCGTGTTGCGGCCAATTCTGCTGTTTGGGCTTCGTAGGCGGCTGACAATGCTGCCAGTCGTTCTTTCAGCTGCTGGTTTATGGCGATGAGTGCTGATTTTTCCTGCATTTCGTCGGGAATATCCTGTGACGTAGGCTCAAGGTCGGTCTGGCCCGACCTCCCGGCCACAGACATGGTGGCGACTGTCGGCGTGTCTTCTTTGTTCTCGGCTACCTGGCTGCGGAAACGGGTTTCCGCAGCATGGGACCGGCGGTGGAATTTTCTTGATACACTGTCTGGCGATAACTCAAATTACCGTTCGACCGTGCGAACACTGTAGACTAGACTTCAGCGTGAATTCTCGGAGCTCTTGGCTCTTCGAAGTCTCGGACTGAACTGATGATAGATATATATATATATATATATATATATATATATATATATATATATATATATATATATATATATATATATATATATATATATATATATATATATATATGTATGTATGTATATGTGGTGTTAGATTTTCTTGGACTGCGTCCAATGAGACAGCAGTAGCTGAGTAGCATCACACACCCAATCTCATGTGGAACACACAACAACCTGCGTCTCCGCCTAAATGAACATTTCTGTTGGTTGCTTGACTGGGAAGGAGCCCCACCTATTTCTTCAACTGGATGATGACATATGTTTCGTCTCTCGATGTTGTTTAGACTCATCAGGGCGCCGACATATACCATACCATCAAGAATAGGGAGACCCTATCCACAGCCACCAACTCAGGTTTTCGTCGATTTCCCGTCGGATGGCGTATATATGTAGTGTTAGATTTTCTTGGACCGGTCTTCCTACATTTTTCTCTCTGGCCAACTAGTGTTAGCCTTGTCTCTAAAACAGTTTCTATCCTGAATTTTACATTGTGTAATATTTGCTGATCTTAGGTCCTCTTTAATTGCAGCAATTCATTTAATTATTTCTATTTTAGTTCTTCTATATTCATAAAATTCAACTATTTGTCTAGTTAACCTACTCGAATTCATCCGTTTTATGTGTCCGTAAAACTTAAGCCTTCTTTTTCTCATATCGCTTTGTATATCTGTGTATTGTTTGATTTCTTGGTTTTCTCGAAATCGATAGGTTGTGCTATTTATTTGTTTGGGGCCTAAGATTTTTCTTTTGATTTTTCTTTCTTTTCTTTTCAATCTCCTCGATGTCTTTCTTTCCGTTCAAAACGAGCGTTTCTGCGCCATACATACATTAATAACTGTATTGTAATGTCTCAGTTTTGTGTTTTTAGATATGCATTTTTTGTTGTAAATATTTTGTGTAAATCTCAATGCAGTTTCCATTTTTTGACCCTTTTGAAAGATCTATTATTGTAATAATTTATGTTGTGAATTATATTTAAGAAATTTCTAAAAATCTTGGACTCTTAAAAATATTACGAAATTCTTACACCTTCTCCATGTCAAATACTAACAAAGAAATAAATTAGATCAATAAGAGAAAGTCCCTTTTTCATTTAAGACATCCTCAAAAACGCACCTTTCCATTAATATATTCTATTAAAAAAGCTTCTTCTTTATCCCTAATCTCCGAAAAAATACTTTTTTTTATCACCGTCCCTCATTACGACTGGGACATTTTCTGACGCTAATTAAAGATTATTCCTGTAACTAAAATTAACGGGCCACAATCTCGGACGAATTAAAAAGAGGAATTGGAACGGTGGGGGCGACATTTGAAGGAATTAAATGGGATTCAAGAAGGACAAAATAAATAATTGCTATGAAACAGCTGGAAATGTTATAATAATGATGAAATCACCCAGATATTGAATTATTTTTATTTAGATTTTGTATATATCTCGTTCATTTTCCTTTATATTAGGCTTAGTTTAATGTTCTATTCGGCTTCTTAAATAAAATATCATTCGTATATCATAAATATATCCACACACACACACACACACACACACCCACACACACATATATATATATATATATATATATATATATATATATATATATATATATATATATATATATATATATATTTATTACCTATATTTTCGTGACCGTTTAGTATTATTATTATTTTTCTATTTATTGGGATTTTCGGTCAGTGTAAATAAGGTTTCGATTCTACAACGAACCATCATCAGAATACTTCTAAAATAAAAATTACTTTTATATAAAAAAAAAATACAAACTTACATTTAAAAACCTACCAATATCAATTAAACAATTAATTTTTTGAATTTTTGAAGTAATATGTGTCAATTTTTTATAAAATTTTTAAATGACATATTTGACTTTTGACATATTTAACAATTATTCCACCTTTTTTGTTTTTTATTATAACCTAATTGTTTTGAATTTTTTATGTGGAATGATATTGGATGCAAAAATTAAAAAAAATTATGAAAATTTATTATTTAATAATGTTATTATATATACAACTTAAGGTTAATGTCCAATTAAAAGATAATTTAAAATGCAAATAGATATAATAAAAATAATTTGAACTTGAACTAAGAATGGTACACAAATATTTATATAAAAATTAATTCTTCCCCAAACCAAGGCAAAAAAAGTACTAAATCCACTTAGCGTCTGTTAACCAGTGGTACGGCTGAGATTTTAATTCTGGAACTAACCCCTCCAGTCTTAACCTCTGATCCGTCATGGTTTAAATCTTTAATTCAAAGTACAAGATGAAGCGTTCTAGTAATTACAAAATTACCCCAGGAGGTAAACAATCCTCTGCCAGCTATGCTGGTACAACCGGACTTTCGGATTCTGGGGCGTCCGGGCTTAAACGCAAAATCTTTCAGAGGGAGTCGGAAATCTCTGGCCAACGTCTGAAACCGTAAACAAAAACTTTCTTTAGAACGATAAATATCAACTCTCTCCTGCGCCCAGGGAAAACCACACGAATTGGGGCGAACATTAAATCAGCAAAAAAATTTTTTTTAGCTCTCTTTTAGGCGAAATTTTAGCTCTGCAAGAAACCAGGTTTACAGATAATAACACCTTGGGCTTCGACAACTACAGACTTTTTAAAAGTAAAACGGACAAAAGAATATTCAAAAATACACCACATCTCGGTGTTGCTTTCTCTATCTCAAAAACCATTCTTGGTTCTATAACTAATGTCCAGCCAGTAAATAATCGACTTATGACACTATCCCTCAAGTGTGCTAACAAAAACTGTACATTAATCAATGCACACCTCCCAGTTAACGAAGAAAATAAATTTAATTCTGAAAAAGTAAATAAGTCTAGGGAAATTTTGGAAAAGACTATTTCTAAAATTCCCTCTAACCATGTAAAAATCTTATTGGGTGATTTCAACGCCAACTAGGGAAAGAAAGAAAGTGCAGAAAAACAGTCAACAGTTTCCCCGCTCCTAAATCAACTAACTATAATGGCAGAAGGTTGATCGAATTATTTTTGCAGTTTAATCTAAAAATCATGTCAACCCATTTTAAGAAGAAAATGACAAAACAAAAGACCTGGAGGTGCCCAAACACGTACATGGGGGAATTTCAAATTGACCTTGTTGCCATTTCGTACTCCAATTATAAAGATATTTTGAATGTTCAAGTCAGTAAAGGAGTTAACACAGACACGGATCACTGCTAGACTAGAATCAAACTTAGCTTAAAACCTCGAAAACTTATTCAAAAGAGACTGCTAATACCAAAGTTCGACCCTACAAAAATAAAATCAACTCTAACAGAAGAGCTTGATAAACAACCAACACAACTGGCAAGAATAGTAACAAAACATTTTTAAAACGGCCATAAAGTTGGTCCATTTAAAAAAACGAAGAAAACATCCGTGATGGGATGAAATTTGCGAGCAAGCTGTATTAAGCTGAAGTAAAGCATTTAAAGAGTGGAACAGTAAAAATACATTAATAAACTATAACATCTTTTTGGAAGTAAGAAAAGAAACATCGAAGCTAATTAGACAAACTAAACGAAAATATGAAAACAATGAACTAAATGAAATAGAAAAAGATTTCCAAAAAAATAACACCCGAAAATTTTACAAAACATTTAAAAATAATTAACAGGCTATCCACCCCAACGTCTTTGCTTCTAAAAAGAAAACGGACAATTAACTCTAAATAACCAAGACAATTGCCAAGAACTTGCGAAATATATTGAACAACTACTAAACTGTCCTGAGCCCTTAAACAGATTACCATTACTAAACCCTGGACAAATAAACCCAGATTCATTACCACCGAATGAAGATGAAATAATTAGTCAAATCAAGCGACTTAAAAATATCAAAGCTTCTGGTGAAGATGGAATCACTTTTGAAATCCGCTGGTCCAGGTACAATCAAGGAAATAACCAAAATTCTACAAGAAGTTTGGCGAACCGAACGGATTCCGGAAGATTGGAAAGATGCTATAATCCATCCACTACATGAGAAAGGAGATAGAAGCGGAGGTAAATAACTACAGAGGGATATCTCTTTTCCCAGTTTGTTACAAGATTCTATCTCAATGTCTACTAGACAAAGCACAAGGACAATTAGAACCTAAAATTGGGGAATATCAAGCAGGTTTTCGACCGGGCAGATCCTGCCCTGAACAGATCCTTAATCTGAAGTTGATCCTAAGACATCAACAACTGTACAATAAAAATCTCGTCTGAACATTTGTGGATTTCAAAAAAGCATATGATTCTATTGACCGCGAATCTTTATTCCAAATCTTGAAAGAACAAGGACTAGATTTGAAAACGCTGGCAATTATTTAAGCAACACTAACTAACACAAGATCAAAAGTTAAATTCATATTTGACATCTCAGAGCCCTTCGAAATAGAAACTGGAGTGAGACAAGGGGTTGGACTCTCGCCACTCTTATTTAACTGTGTTCTAGAAAAAGTAATGCAGGAGTGGCGTGAAAAAAAGTCGGTCTTGAATATTGACCAGCCCAGTAAACTTTGGAGAACCAACATCAAAATTGATTGTCTCACGTTTGCCTCAAGATATATTAACTGCACAAAAACAGATTGAAACCCTAAAAGAAACAGCAGTAAAGGTAGAACTCTAAATTTCCTTTGAAAAGATACAATACATGGCCTACAACAGACTAAGAACACCATTTCTAAAAACAAAATATGGTAACATCAGACGAGTCTCTCAATGCAAATATTTGGGTGAAATAATCCTGGAAAATGGGTTGGAAAAAGCGGCCAATAAGGGTAGATGTCAAAAAATGGAAACTAAAAACACAAAATTGAGACATTACAGCACAGTTATTAAGCCAGAATGTCTATATGGGGCCGAAACGCTCATTTTGAATAAAAAGAGAGACATCGAGGAGATTGAATAAATGGAACGAAAAATCATAAGAAAAATCTTAGGCCCCAAATAGGTAAATAGTACAACATACCGACTTCGAGAAAAGAAACAAATCAAAACAATATACAGATAATCATAGCGATATGAGAAAAAGAAGACTTAAGTTTTACGGACACATAAAACGGATGAATCCGAGTAGGCTAACTAGACAAATAGTCGAATTTTATGAAAATAGGAGTACAGCTAAAGTAGAAATAACTAAATGGATTGCTGCAATTAAAGAGGATCTAAGATCAACAAATATTACACAAAGTGAAATTCAGGATAGAGGCTGTTTCAGACACAAGGTTAACGTTTAGGAAGTTGGCCAGAGAGAAAAATGTAGGAAAACTGGAACAACTTGGCCTGACAAAAGAAAAAAGCTCATAGTGAAAGAATGAAATCAGTATGGGCGCAAAGGAAGGCTAACAACAACAAACGCCTCTAACTGTACTTCGCGTGGTCCACCAGGGCTCATACGTGAATAATAATAATAAGAATTAATTCTAAGATCATTACAAATATTATTGTCAAAGCACCGCACGAGCTTTCAGAACCCTTTCAAAAGCTGATTTATACTGAGTAAGCGGGCACTGAAAAACATCCATCCAGGACACAAAAACGTTCCCACCAATGACATATCTGTTATAGTCTCGGCGGTACATTAGAGGCTAAGTTGGTGCTAGGGGTAAGAATGGTGAAAGTATCCCGAAGTCGGCTGTTAATTCGAGGACATAAAACCGAATCTCATTGAGGAATTGATCACAATTAATTAAGTCATGGCAGAGCTTCAGCAGGAAACGCTGAGCAACATACACTCTACTATCGTCCAGGAACTGACAGGAGAATATCTCCAACAACAAAGTGTGGCTATAATCTCTGCGGAAGTAGGCACCATCCAGCTTAAAAACAGATACTTTAGAAAATGCCGCTGAACCTGCTTAAGATTAGAAATCTGTGTAGTATATATTGGCGACCAAACAGTGGAAGACTACATAAGTCTAGATGGTACTAAGGCATTGTACAGAGTTAGGAAATAGCTGATATTATCAAAAGCTTTTATTGGTTTAATCGAGACAGTTACGAGGAATAGGTTCTTTAATGCAGATCGTCTTTACCTCTTGTGTTAATTCATTTTTTGAGAAGTATTTTAATCAAATGTGAGCAATTACCAGCTGTGCATATTTAGCCATAATAAAACTTGCACGTCTGTAGTACACAACAGTCAAACTGTTAAAAATATCACGAACAAAAAATTAAGCCTAACAAAATAGTAGCATGATTTGCTACCCATCCTTTGCTGTCCTGATATCACTTTACAAAAACAATTGCTACGTTGTTTCATTGTAAGCTATTGTAATCACCACTGTATTCGTTGGTCATGCCCCTTGTTTCATCAAAGCATATTTCGTTTTGAGCACTTAAAGATATACACACACAAAGCACAAGAAACTATTTAAATGAGAAACGTAGCTACAAAGCTGGAATTAATTTGTTTGTCTAACAGCAGACTACGGACTAATTAATGTTTCTCTCAATAAATGGAGTTATAACTAATAATTTAAATTAATTAAGGAGAAAACCAAAGTGACTGGTTACAAGAGAAATAAAGGGGTTTCCAATAAAAGTGTCAGAACTTTAAAATGACGCACAATAATCATTACAAATATTAATTCGGTAATTTTTATTTTATTTTGAAAAACAAAAAATGATATTATGCTTTGTCTGGAGGAATGCATTCTGGAGACCCATTTTTTTAGTATTCTTTCACATACAGGGGTGGTCAGAGAAATAGAACCATTACAATAAAACTCACTGTTTGGCAAATAAAGTTGTAATAGCATACGTCATTAGTACAATAAGTGGATAATATAAATATATAACAAAAAAGGGAAACATACTGTAAACATAATATTGAACAAGCATTTAGAAAAGATAACATGAAAAAAATACTTCACGTAGTGCTGTTAATTTATCGACAGATTTTGTTTGTTTCAAGCGTTGAAATAATAAAAAAAAAATAATAATAAAAACAAACTTAGCCGAATAATAATTTTGGTCGAAATGGGTTGTAGTGTCCAGTATACTGAAATACTGCAGATTTTATCAGTGTGGGAAGAAGTTAAGTCACTAAGGGAAATTGCAAGGATAGTCGGCCGTTAAAAAAAATGGTGGAAAACGTCCTAAAAAACAACCAGTTCACAAAATCATGGAGCTAGAAGAAAATCGACACCTCATACTGACAGGCAGATTGTCCGAATTTTAAAAAACGACCCAGTTAAATCATCTCTCGAAATTAAAAGTGAACTGGGGTTAAAAATAAGCTAATACGAGCAATTCGAAGAAGGCTTCAGGTACGTAACTTACACTGTAAAATAGCTAGGAAAGTCCCGCCAGAATGTAAAACAACCTTTAAAATTCGCCCAAGATCAGTTAAATTGGTATGGTGAACAGGGAATCAAGAAATGGCAAAATATTTTATGGAGCGATGAAACAAAAATACATTTTATAGGTTGTGATGGTAGGCGATATGTTAGAAGACCACCCAATCAAGAATTATCACCAAAACATACTATTAAAACTGTAAAGCATAGAGATGGTAATATAAAGCTGTGGGCAGCTTTTCCATGGTATGGTGTAGGACTAATTTACTGGATTAAAAAATATGGACCAAAATGAGTACATCTACATTTTTCGGGTAGTCATGCTGCGTTTTGCAGAAGAAAATATGCCGATGGTATGGAAATATCAATAAGCTAGTGATCCGAAACATACTGCTAGCAAAGCGAAACAATTTCTTAGTCACAATAAAGTTGATTTATTGCCGTGGCTTTCTCAATCACCGGATTTCAATCCCATTTAGAACTAGTGAACTTACCTCAAGAATGCCGTGGGTATACATAAAACGAGAAACTAGCTTGAACTTTCGGAGGTGATTAAAAATGAAACATATAGGTCATAAAACTAAATATTAAATATTCAAAAAATTTTCATGTATTATCAGTAGCGGTGTGCGGCTATTATTAGTGGCGGTTGGTTACAAATGTTTATCCAAAACAATTTAACATCAACATTTAGGGAATCTGTGGAATTGCTCACTGGTTTGTGTACCGCCTCTATGATGACTGTGGAAAGCGAAAGATGTGTCTCTATCCTCAAACGAGTCAAAACATTTCTAAGAAACACTATAGACCAGGAAAGGCTGTGCGCATTAGCAATGCTATCTATTGAAAAAAAAACTTGTCAAGTCAATTTCAAATTTTTCTGATCAAATCATCGACCACTTTGCTGCACGTGGCACGTATGCAAGGGCACATGTGGGCACGTGCCCTACCTAAAAAATTAAAAATGAAGCGAAAAAAATAATTTCAGATTTTATATTAATATATTCTTTGTTTTGTCTATGATACGCTTCTTGCGACTTTTATAGTCTAACATCCATAATGTCAGTCGCAGTAACGAAATAGGTCGTAGGTTGCCGAAGCGCACCGATTAAGAAACACGTGCTTTGGGCACAGGCAAGTTTGTGTCGCCACTGTTTTCTTTACTATCGCATGCGAAAAACAAAGACAACAATGCATCGCTTTGCTAGTAACCCGGAGATTAAACGCATTTATAACATCATCTCTTGGGCGCTGCCCCATTCTCAATAGTCAGGTGTTTTTCGCCATTATGCTTCTCGACTTTTCGAGTGGTTTCAAAGTGAATGTTTTGAACGATTACAATAGTGAAGATGAATTCAGTGCATTATATGAATAGAAATGTCACATTAACATTTGAGGCCCGAATTGTCATCAAAAATCACCAATTAAATCGAATAATTGGAAGGTGTTGTACAATAGAAAAAGGTGTATAGGTGTTTTTTGCAAATCTGTCTGCATTTCCCGATTTCTTTTCTCGATCATCTAAAAGGACAACTGTTCTGGACAGCGTCGTGAAAAAAAACGTCTACCCCGTGCGGCCCCTACCAGATAGAACTTTACTTCTAAATGTGTGAATACTGTTTACATTTACAAAGAAGTATTGCAAACATGCCTTTAAGAAATTATGGACGCCGAGTCGGATAAAAATTTTATTAATCAAGCTCAGGGGTTAATAAATTATTTGGTGGATGATAATTATAAATTTTAGTTGTTTTTCTTCAATAAAATAATGCCCCACTACGACATTCTCTTTGATCAACTGCAAAGCAGGCAACTAGATGCACTTAAGGTTAAGAATAATTTGGTAGCTTTTTCAACAGCCATTCAAAATATTAGAGACAATATAGAAATAAAAATTAATCAAGAATTTGGTAACTTAACTGGTGAAGAATCTACACAGATCATAGAGAATCGCAGAAAGAAAAGGATTTACTGACAAGGAGGACTCCAATCTGAATATCAGGATATGCAAGGAAATCTGTGATACCTTAACCATACAGGTTCATGGACGTTTTAGTTTCGATGTACAACTGTTGCAAATTGATTTGAAACTGAAAAATTTGGTGAATATCGAGCCGTCTTTCCAAATGAAGATATTAAAATTGTGTGTAACCTGTTTGCAAACGTAAATCACTTAAAATTCAAAAATGAACTCTCGGCAATGTACGTACGGGACGATTTTATAAAACACAGTGGGGCTGTGCCGCTGTTACAAATATTTATCCAAAACAAAAATTTAGGAGGATGGACTTCAACTACAAACAGATTTAATGGTCATGATCCTATGGTGAGTTTAGCAACATTTTATTATTTAGGTACCTGTTTGAAAATTTGATGTCTGACAGTTACACTCGTATTTCTACACAGCAAAGTGTGTGTATGATACTAAGAAATGTAAAAAAAACTGACTTTTAATATCATGATTTTCCTTTTTTGTTATATATTTATATTATATAGTTATTGTACTAATTACGTATGCTCTTACAACTTTATTTGCCAAACAGTGTCTGTTATTGTAACGGCTCTATTTCTCTGGCCACCACTGTATATCACGTAGTATATTTTCAGTGGGGCCTGAATGTTTAGTTTAAGGTCATGATTGTTCGGGGTTTATTTCTGCACAACCCCACAAAAAATAATCCAAGGGCATGAGATCGTACTATCTTGGTGGACAGTTGACATTACCATTTCATGAAATCACGTATCTAGGTAACTTTTTTTGTAATAAATCTTGTTACATATCTTGTGACACACGCCGTGTTGTTGGAAGAAAATATTGTTTATATCCACTATATATATATATATATATATATATATATATATATATATATATATATATATATATATATATATATATATATATATATATGTATATATATATATATATATATATATATATATATATATATATATATATATATATATATATATATATATATGTATATATATATATATATATATATATATATATATATATATATATATATATATATATATATATATATATATACATATATATATATATATATATATATATATATATATATATATATATGTATATATATATATGTATATATATATATATATATATATATATATATATATATATATATATATATATATGTATATATATATATGTATATATATATATATATATATATATATATATATATATATATATATATATATATATATATATATATATATATATCAGTGGCGGCTCGTGGTCTAAATAGGGGGTGAAGCGCAGCACGAAAAATAATAGGTATATCATAAGCAGCAAATCCAAAAATGTATAAAAACATAACAATAACATACAAAAAATAGCTTACTCACCCGCACTTCAACAGCGACTAACGTAGGGGCACTGCAAAATCTGCAACCGCACATAATGTTTCTATTTTTTAAATGTAAGGTCAATTCTTTCGTCTTTTAAAGCTGCAAATCTTTCAATAATGTCCTCATAAAATGGTTCCACACTTAAAAGTTCGTTCAAAAGTCCTTTTTCAATAGAAATTTTCGCCAAATTACTTAGTCTGTTTTCTGTCATTGAATTTCGTAAAAATGTCTTGATTCTTTTCAAACAGGAAAAACTACGTTCAACTGAGACACTAGTCGAGGGAATCGTCACAATCAGGCATAATAATCTGGAAGCTTCCTTGAAGATATCTCTATTCTCGTGTAAAAGTTCCAACATTCGATCCAATTGAATTTTGTGGTAATTTTCATCATTATAAATGAAGGTTAATTCATTTTTCAGCCTTGATATATCGGAAAATAGGTCGGGAAAAAATGCTTTTAAATTATTCACTGACTCTAAAGGAAAGGTTTTTGCATACTCTGCAAACCGTGCTGTGTCCATGAGTGTAACGAAAATAAGTTTATCCATGTCTTGAAATCGTGTGTCAATTTGTCCAGAGATAGTATCTAAAATTTCATAATACAACACTTTGTATTTTTCAAAGATTTCTTCAGCCGTTAAAGTTTTTCGTCCCTCACGATAATTAGTTGGTACTGACACTTTTACACTGACCGAATCAAAAAGTTTTCGGAAATTTTCCTCATTTCTTTTTCCATTTAAAAGACGTTGAGTATTCCTAACTTGTGTTATACAAAGATTAATGTTAAGTGAACGTTTCTGTAACACATCAAACAGAATATCAGTCATTTTGAAAATGTCACTAAAAATAGCACTGAGTAGAGCAAATTCAAAATTATTGAGATGATTTAAGAAGCCCACACTTTGAGTTATTGAACTTTGATCCGAAGTTTTGTCGTCTCTAATTTCAGTAAAAACTGTTTTTAAACCGTCCCATTCATTATCAATCATATTCACTATCTTAGAATTCGATGTCCAACGGGTTGAAACAGATGTGTGTACCCTTTTTTTCATTATTGTGTCAGCTACTTGAGTTCTCTTTGTAGAATGATGAAAAAAGTGGGGAAACTATTCACGTTTGCGAAAAAAATACGGCACTGTGGTATAGTACTGCAACTCTGCTGAAGCACTAAATTGAAACGGTGAGCTGCACAATGTACAAAAGTGGCTTGTCGAGCTTCGGTTTTTATTTTTGATTGGAGACCATTTATATGTCCTGACATGACACTAGCTCCGTCGTAGCATTGTCCTACTAATTTTGAACGGAAATCGTATTTTTCAATATGTTTAGTCACCAAATCAAAAAGAGCATCCGCTGTTCGGTCGATACTAACATCAAAGAAGCCCAAAAACCGCTCAACTAATTTTCCTTCACTATTAAATTAACGTATTAATTTAAATTAACGTATTAAATTAACGTATTAATTTAAATTAACGTATTAAATTAACGTATTAATTAACGTATCGAAGTATAATGCTGCACTGAGATTTCTGAAGAATGTCCGTTGAGTCGTCGACTTGAATAGAGAAAAATCACTGTCTTTTATTTCACGATCCACATGTTCATCGATGTAATCCGAAATACAGTCTATCAATTCGTTCTGGATTGTTTTTGAATATGCAGAAAAAATGAGGGATATCTTCTTATAGTGTTCTTGAATGTCCACACTGCTCACTGATATATAAGAGTCCAAAAGTTCTTTGAAATTCCCCCGATTATCCGAGGAATCAGATTCGTTGTGCCCTCGAAATGCTAACTCTTGTTTTCCTAAATAAACAGTGGCGCGAATAGGTAACTGCATGAATCTTCTATTTAAAAGCACATTGTCATTGAACATTTTTAAATACAACCTGGAATTTTCCTTCAACGCGTCTTTAATTGTGCTGAGGTTTTTCTTTAATTTGGCAAACGATAATGCACAGTGAATGTGATCTGAAGAAGCTTCATGTCTACTACAACCCCTTGTTACGTTTCCAAAATTGTTAAAACCCTCTTTATTCCACACACTTGATTTTACACCTACTGTCAAACAGGGCATACAAAACAGTTTCTTTAAATAAACACTTCCACACAACCACTTATAATCAGCATACCACTGATTGCGAAACTTTCGAACGAAAACTCTGTCTTTTGATTTTCCTTGTTTTTCTATTTCAAGAAAAGGTTTGGTGTTAGGTCCCTCTGTATGCAGAAAGTCTTTTTTGTCATCGTTTTTCCATCTGGAAAATGGTGTTTCCAACAAAATGCACACCGGATCGTACAATGGACACATTTTCAAAAACTTTAACAGCCACCCGCACGGCGCGATAAGATGTAAATTCACTGAATTTTATTCTTAAGGAAACGAAATGCGTGCAATAAAGCCTGCTGCAGCAGCATCCACGCGCCGCGCCGTTTTCTATTTTTAGCTCACGTATTTAGAAGACGGCTTCGTGCGTTACCATGGCAACCTCCGTAAACAAATCTGGAATTTGGCAGCGGTATTATCGATCGTGCTGGTTGCGCTTCCCATGCATCTTATACGACGTAAAGTTTTCTGACTGTTTATTTAACTGAACAACGGCGCTCGCCGCTCGCCGCAGTCGTATCTCTATTCTATAAGAATACGCTACGTTTGTATATTGTATAATTCATGTAATTGTTAGTATTGTATTAATTTGGCATTAATTATTATAATGCTGATGTATTAATGTATACGTAATTAAATAAATTATTATACCAATTATGGTTTATGTAAAAAATAAAATGTAAGTTTTTGTTTCGGAAATTGTGCGCGGCGCGTCCCCTGACGAGCCGCCACTGATATATATATATATATATATATATATATATATATATATATATATATATATATATATATATATATATATATATATATATATATATATATATATATATATAGAAATGATTCGCAAAATTAGAGTGTTGTTTCTTTAATATGTATGCAGATTTATGTTCTTTGTATCTGGTCTGCAAATTTCTGCCGGTTTGTACAACATTTTTTTTTCAGACGCGGTCCTTTTCCTATTGGTTCTTGTAAGCATTTTAAAGTTTCATCGCTCCATCCCTTTTCGTGGGTGTGTGATGAGTGAATGTACGTCCCGTCCATATCGTCCGTATTATAGGGAGAGCTTCTTCCCGGTGCCGACGTTCCATTAGTTTCCATCGATTATTCCTAAATTTTCTCCATCGAAAACTAAGCTTGTAAATTTCTTTACGTAAAGATTCTGAACAGCCTTGGTAGCCAATGCCATCTACACATTTTTTATGAATTGTCTTTAATGTGGTTTTTTTTTCTCTTATGTGGTGATTAACAATCGTTCTTCGCAAAATTGCCAAATCTCCGTCGTTAAATTCTTTTTTCTTAACTGGTTTTTTATTTAGAGTTGAAAATTTTGTTACATGACCCGATTCAACTTCTTTCGCTTCACTTTTTATTCGTCGAATATTGCTAATGGAAAGTCCCGTTGCTGCCGCAATACGTTCTTGAACCTATAAATAAAATTCTAATATCAAAATCTATATCTATCACTCGGAATTTTATATTGATATATCACAGGAACGTAATAGTTAATTCATTACGAAAATTTACTTTTTTGAGAGGAATAGTACCTCTCCAGCTACTGCTTCCGCTGCATAAAATTCAGTAAGTTGCTAATTATCTCACGACTTTGTCCACTTAATATTTTGATTTTTACTTTAGTTGCAAACGACATTTTAAAATTGACAACTTTTAAAACACACAAGTTTTAAAATTTCTGAAGATTAACCGATGTTAACACCACGAATGCACTGCTTCGAATTAGGCCAAGCTATGTTGGTTGAACTGTACGAAAATAACTGGTTTGCTTGATCACTAGTTTATTTCAAAAAAGCAAGAGTTTATTTATCGTGACATCCACAAATTGTCAGACAGGCAGGAAAAATGTATAGCTATTTTTTTTTCTTTATTTGGGGTTTTCGCTACGATCAAAAACTCAAAAAATATCAAAAGATCTGTTCTTATGTAAATAAAGAATCACTGGTTTAAATAAAAATAAATGTATTGCTATGCCTTCGGTAGATTTAAATTCAATATGGTTCCCGATTCTAAAGAATACAATTAAAAACATTTAAGAATTTCAATAAACAATTACAATCACACGGTTAACCTCATCTATATACCAGGTGTCCCATTAAGGATGAATCGCGGCCGTATCTTGAAAACTATTTATCCCACAGCTTTGGGGGAAAAAAATGTACTAAAAATGCTCATGAGAAGTTCACCAAAAATATTTTTAAGCTTCTAAAACGACCGCAAGAGGGCGGGACGGGCTAAACATTTTAAAAAATAATTTTTTTTGTGTATTTTCAAGTGTTAACCGAGTAAGAAAAATTCTCAGTTATAATTAGCAAACTGTCTCCTACAACTTTGTTTTATGACATTTTGTCGTAACTTCGCGAATAAAGAAGTGGGGCGGAGTTTTACCTATTTAGATAAAAAGTCGTCTAATGTCCGTTTGCCTAAACTGATTTTCCTCAATTTGGATTCATTTAAAAGTCAATTAATGGGACAATCAGATAATCTGGGAGATAAATTATTTAGTTTATAAATGAAACCGCGAGGTGGCGTTACATTCAACAATAGTTTTTTGAAGTTTAACAATAGTTTTTTGAAGTTTACATGGCTAGAAAGGTAATTTAAAGAGGAATCATCCAGTGAAAACCCGAAATCGATATCTCTGACATGTCAAGAGATATTTCGATTTTTCTGAAAAAATCAGTTATTATTTCACTACTACCTGCATTAAGTTAAAAAAATATTAACCTAATGTTTGCCTTCCTTTACACTTTAGCCAGGCTTAGGACTGGTCCAAATTCTTCGTGCCATATTAATTTGGAGCGTGTTTAAAGGCCAACGGGCCAACAACGAAGATAATAATAATAACAACAGTCAAATAAAATTAACAGCACAACAGTCTAATAATTAACAGAATCTGAAATTTAACGCCTTTCTAAATGTTCAAAATGCCTTCCATCCTTAGAAATGCAAAGATTTATTTTTCGACGAGTACTAAAAACGGCAGCTTCAATTTCCGCTCTTGAAATGCTGGTTATTGAATTTTGAATTTTTTCAATCATGTTTTCTCGTGTGGTAGGACGAGTTTGAAAAACAAGGTCTTTTAGTCTTCCCCACAAGTAAAAATCGAGGACTATCAAATCCGGTGAGCGCGCCGACCATGAAAATAAACTACCACGTCCTATCCAACGATTTGGAAACGAAGCATCCAAGAAGTTTCGAACCACCTGCGAGAAGTGGGCAGGGCATCCATCATGCTGGTACCACATTTGTCTTCTTGTTTCCAACGAAACATCCTCCATTAGTTCTGGCAGTCCATTTTGTACTGCCATTTTATACATGCTGCTTTTATACATTTGTAAAACATGACACCATACGTTCACACTCCATCTATTTTGGTGGTTGATTTCTAATATCCAGTGTGGATTAGCCACTGCCCAGTAGTGCATATTATGTAAGTTAACGCCTCCATCACTGCTAAAAGTAGCTTCATCAGTCCATAGTATGCGTTTTAAGAATTGTTTATTTCCACTACACGTATTTTTTAACCAGTGACAATAGTCTAACCGTCCGTCGAAATCGTTATCCAAAAGGGCTTGGTGTAAGACAACATGATAGGGATGCAGCTTGTTATCTCTTAAGATTCGATGAACGGATGTCTTGCTAACACCTAATTCTTCAGATATTTGTCTGATATTTAAATGGGGGTTGGTTTCAACATAAGCCAGAACATTTACGACATTATCTCCATTACGAATCGAACGTAACCTGGTGCGGACTGGATCTGGATGCACAATTCCTGTTTCTCGTAAGCGTCTTGTTAGACGTGTAAACACCTTCTTCGAATAATGCCTTCTTTCGGGATATTGACTTGCATATTGCCGCTCTGCAATACATGCATTTTCAAAACATTGGAAATACACCGCCAATATGTCATAGGCCTCGTTATTCGTAAAAGGCATTGTTAGATATTATTATAATAATTATTAATAATCAATAAATGCAATGTTGAAAAAGTAATGCATTTCAAAACTGACAAGTTAATTTGACTGTTTTTGTTTGTTTCCATGGTTCCCTTCTTACACTCTTTATTTAATGTACCTAAGCATTGCATGCGTTTATTTGGAAACCCGAAAAAAGGTATATTTACTAATGACTGATTTCAATATTATGTCAAGTAGTATTTAAGCATCACAAAAGAGAAAATGCAACAATTGGGTAAATGCATTTTTTCCGCTTATGTAATTAAATTAGAAAATATTATCAAGGTCAGGATTAGAACATTTATGATGATTGATACTGAATAGATAATTTTATTTTTTAAATAAAATTGTTGCGGTTGCGATTGCGACCTAAATATTAAGACCAATTTTTAACTTAATACTACGGTAAAAATTAAAACTAACTGATTTTTTTCAGAAAAATCGAAATATCTCTTGACGTGTCAGAGATATCGATTTCGGGTTTTCACTGAACGATTCCTCTTTAGATTACCTTTCTTGTCATGTAGTAAAAGCTGTACCATTCCATTTGAAAAAACTGACCAAAACTTCAAAAAACCTATTGTTGAATATAACGCCACCTAGCGGTTTCATTTATAAACTAAATAATTTATCTCCCAGATTATCTGATTGTCCCAGCAATTGCCTTTTAAATGAATCCAAATTGAGGAAAATCGGTTAAGGCAAACGGACATTAGACGACTTTTTATCTCAATAGGTAAAACTCCCCCCCCCCCCCACTTCTTTATTCGCGAAGTTACGACAAAATGTCATAAATCGAAGTTGTAGGAGATAGTTTGCTAATTATAACTGAGAATTTTTCTTACTCGGTTAACACTTGAAAATACACAAAAAAAAAAGATTTTTAAAAATGTTTAGCTCGTCACGCCCTCTTGCGGTCGTTTTAGAAGCTTAAACATATTTTTGGTGAATTTCTCACGGTCAGTTTTAGTATAATATTTTTTTCCCCAAAGCTGTGGGATAAATAGTTTTCAAGATACGGCCGCGATCCATCATTAATGGGACACCTGGTATATTTTTTTTTTGGTAGTATGTCACTGTTATTAAAAACTAATTGTCAAAGTAAGTATCATTGACATACACAAAAAATATATTTACTTTCCATCTTTTCATAATTTATAGAAATTAATATACTTTTTAGAACATTTTTATATTTTTAAAATTTTGTTCGTTAGGCAAATTTATTACAAAAAAGAATCACTGAGAAGTTCGTCTCCGTTTGGTTTTTTGTTTTAACTCAGTGATTCTTTATTTACATAAGATCAGATATTTTGATATTTTTTAGTTTTAGATCGTGGCGAAAAACCCAAATAAATGTATAGCTAGTGATGGGCAATACTTTAAATATTCATTTGTTCATTTTCATACAATAAACGTTTATTTTCTATACAAAAATTTCGGTTTCATATTTACTTACCTGGTAGGCGAATAAAAAAAAAGGTAAAGTGTTAGGGTTAGAAGTGCATCAGCAACTAGGCTATAACACATGGGCTGAAAAGTTTCGGGCCTAACACATAGATGGCGCTAGTTTTATTGCAGTCACCTTTTTTCAGTTAATACTAACCTTCAAAAGAGAGCTGTTAAAATTTCATGATATTCTATTCATTAGTTTGTGAGTTATTGTGCTAAGAGTGACGCTACTTTTGTTATTTTCAAAACAATGGATCAAAAACAATTTCGTGTTTTAATTTTACACTGCTTCTTGATGGGAAAAAATACTGTTCAAGCGAAGCAAAGTGTTGAAAAGTGTTATGGGGACTCCGCTCCATCAGAAACAACAATAAAACGTTGGTTTGCTGACTTCAAACGTGGTCGTAGAGACACCGATGATGCAGAACGCAGTGGACGTCCAAATGAGGCGGTAACACCAGAAAACATAAAAAAAATCCACAAAATCGTTTTGAATAATCGAAAAGTGAAGTTGCGTGAGTTAGCTGACATCGTAAAGATATCAAAAGAACGTGTTGGCTTTATATTGCATAAGCATTTGACTATGAGAAAGCTCTGTTTAAAGTGGATGCCGCGTTTGCTCACTGTTGACCAAAAACGAGAACGTGTTGATGATTCTGAGCAGTGTTTGGCCATGTTTAAACGTAACAAACCGGAATTTTTGCATCGATGTGTGACAATGGATGAAACATGGATCCATCACTTCACTCCGGAATCAAAACGATCGTCATCTGAGTGGACAGCAACTGGTGAACCTCGTCCAAAGCGCCCGAAAGCACAACAATCGGCTGGAAAAGTTATGGCCGCGGTATTTGGGGATGTGCGTGGTGTAATATTCATCGATTATCTTGAGAAAGGAAATACCATTAACAGTGAATATTATATAGCGTTATTGGACCGTTTGAAGGCCGAAATTGCAAAGAAACGACCGCATACGGCAAAGAAAAAAAATTTGTTTCATCAAGACAACGCACCGTGTCACAAGTCAATCAAAACAATGGCAAAACTACATGAATTGAACTTCGAATTGCTCCCACATCCACCGTATTCGCCAGATTTGGCTCCCAGCGACTACTGGCTGTTCGCAGACCTGAAAAAAATGCTCCCTGGTAAGAAATTTCGCACGAATGAAGAGGTTATCGCTGAAACTGAGGCCTATTTTGAGGCAAAAGATAAATCATTCTACAAAAGTGGTATTGAAATGTTAGAGCGGCGCTAGAATGATTGCGTTGGAGATTACGTTGATGAATAAAGCTAATTTTGAACCAAAAAAATTGTGTTTTCTTTGTTAGGCCCGGGACTTTTCAGCCCATGTGTTATAACGACTGGACCTACAGCTTAATGTGGGTTCCGTACCACGGTCATCAGCTTCCGACAAACCCAGGTCAGCACCCCCCTCGGGCTATAAACCCTTGGTTATGTGCCTACGCATAAGTCTATCAGAAAACCTACCGACTGGCGAGTGACCAACGTAGAACACTTCTCAAAAGGCATCCGGCCCTACCCAGCCTTTAAGTGGCATGACTGAGGGGTAATTCGTAGTCGGATTTTACGCTCTTGCCTAGAAACAATCACAAACATTTAGGAAGTAAACAGACAGAAGAAAGAAAGAAAAACAACCATCCGAGCGGTGGAATCGAACCAACTACCGCTCCAGTGTGGTTTCGGCACAGCCGCTGCTCTTACTGTCCGCACCAACGCGACCGGCTAGTCGAATAACAAAGCCCAACTTCCTGGCAACAGCGATGAATTGATAATTGATTCGTCATTAACATTAACTCGATTTTCATTATAGTCTTAAAAAAATAGAGTTCTATCACTCCTTGAACCCAAAAACCGTACCAAATAGTAACTTTCTGAGGATGGACAAGTAACTCCATAATTACTATTTAATTAAATTAATTTTTCAACGGCTCAAATCCTACAGTGATTTTTGTTCGCAAACCCATTAAGCCAGAAGTGTGCTTCATCAGAAACGATTATTTTTCTTTAGGAGTCGCCTTCCAACTGCTCAAAATCCCAATTCGTGTATCCTGTATCGTTCCACTGTAAATTGACACACAATGTATTGCACACAGCTCTCTATGAGTAACATTTGCATTTCAAAGGCTGTTGCCGCTATTACATTTCAAAGTTTTGACACTCTTTACGCAAATACTTTATATTCAGGTACTATTCAAACTTACTTTTATTAAAAAAAAAATAATAATAATAACGAAGTGATCTAAAGCTAGTCTGTCGAAAGAACAATATTTAATTTGTATAATTAGAAAACAGATTTCAGAAATGGACTGAATGTTCGGCGAGATGACGATAATAAAAGGGAGGAAAAAAGTTGTACGGCCCTTTTATGGGGCGTTGTTTTTATTACTTTTTGCTTTGGATCCCTTTGTTGGATGGACGATAAGGACACAAATCTAGTCAGTATATTAAACAGTGAATTTTTTTTGATAAATATATACTTAGGGATGATGTTTAACCGTTATTTTTTCTCATGATTATACCGGTCTTGATAATATAAATAAATGTCATGTCGTAAAATATAGGACAATATTATACATTATTTTAACGATGGTGCTGTAGAAAAGGTAATTTTATACATTTTTTCCTTCAAACTGACAATTTGTTTAATGATTAAAAAGTAAATTGATTTTCTAATATAAGAAATAAACACAAAGCATTTAAATTATTGATTGATTTGTCCGTTACTTTGTGATAGTTCGTGTTAACTGTTTTAGTTTTAAAGTAGTGTTTGAGAATGTAAAATCGTTTTACGAAATTATAGTCACACAAATTTTGTTTAAAAATAAAAGTGATAGATAACAAAGAAAAAAAAGTGTTTTATTCCTTTTTACAAAGTATTTATTTTATTCATTCAAATTTATTTTGTCGCCTTCAAAGTGTCCTCTTTCATTGCAATACACTTATTGAAGTGAAAATCACATCATACGATCAACCAATATCGATTGGCAGCGGTAACGTTGCAAACAATGCTATTTAAACATTGCCACACACATTATTTCAGTGTAGGTCAGTGCGTGCATTTAAGTTCGATTTAAAATCAAAAATATATTCTGTAAGCGAATATCACGATATGCTTCGTATTTACCAAGAAGCTCTCCAAAATGTTGAAGGAGCTGGACATCTGTCCAGAGACATCTGTCAGAGACATCTGTCTGCGACAAGCAAGGCGATGCGAGACATCTGAGAAATCGGTCCCGAAGTCGAAGAACAAATATTCCATCTTGTTGAAGAGAATTTTTATCATAAATATTCGATGTGTTGCGCAACAAATTGGAGGTTTCCCAGTGAATTGTACATTGAATACTTAAAGAGCAACTACTCTATTCTTATTATGTACACAAGATATAGGAACTCTTTCCCACTGATTTTTCACACAGGAAAAAATATTGTGAACCGTTTATTAGCCAAAACCAGAAGAATCCAATTCTTTTTTTCAATATTTCATTAACTGGCAAAGTTTCTTTCATTATAAAAAAAGGATAGTGGACACTTTAAACAGTTAATGTAATAAAATAATTAATCATATATTTCCTAATGTGACATGAATCGTTTAGAACGTGTTAAACAAAGTTTCTCATAACTTATCCGTTATAGAGCAACTGGTGATTGTAGAGATCAAAATAAGAGGTTAATAGATTTAGTTTATATAATAGTTAATAGGTTAAGATTTAGGTTATAATAGATAATAGGTTAATAGGTCAATAAATGTGTTTGCAAATATTTGTCATTAAAAAGATACAGGGTGTTGAAAGGGAAACTAAATTTTCGAAAAATTGAGATACTTTAAAAACGGTTGAAGATATCAGGTTCAAAGTCGGGGTAGTTGGGTTTTCAAAGGCGACAAATCCAAATTTGGTACTAGCTTGACTCTAGTTCCTAGAGAGCTCTTGTAACCTACTTTGTGAGGAATTAATACCCTATAAAGCTGGGAATATTTTGACTTCAAAATAGAGAAGAGTTATAATTTCCACGTAAAAAAGGTTCGCACGGTCATTATCGATATCTCAGGCCTTTATTCGTGTTCTTGTCCATGGCTGAAAAATATGCAATGCACAAAATGTGTCTTGAATTCGAAGAAAAAAATCATTAAGCGGTCAAACATACAACAGACTTTATTTAAAATAACAATTTTTTGAAATTTACTGCAATAGGTGTTGAAAGTGTCCACCGTTTACCTCAATATACTTTCGTAGGCTCTTTGTTAAGTGACGCCTCACATTTGAGAAGATATTTTCTTCATTTATAATAGCATTGGCCGCTTGTTGAATTGTTTGTAAAAGTTCGTCTCGTGTATTGATTTCATCATGGTAAACTAAAGATTTCATATGACCCCACAAATAAAAGTCTAACGGATTAATGTAACGAGCTAGGAGGTGGCCAAGAAAACTTACCACCGCCCAATCCATCGATGTGGAAAACATGTATTTAAATTATTTCGCACTGCAACAGTCAAATGCGCTGGCGCCTCAACCTCCATGAACCGCATGTCTTGTCTTAAGTTTTTAAAACACATATTGATCTCCATTCAGTCTTTGCGTAAACTCAAATAGGTTGATTAAAAAATTGTCGATAATGCCGCACCAAATGTTAATTGAAAATTTGTGCTGGAAATGTCGCTCTCGTGGTAGGTGTGGATTTTTCAAGGCGTAATAATGATTATTTTGCCAGTTGAAAAGTGGGCATCTGGTAAAAGTTGCCTCGTCAGTAAACAATATCTTTTTCAGGAATATGAGGTCTTGGTTTTTATTTTTTGTAGCAGATTTTGACAAAATTCTGATGTAGCCGGTAAATCTAGAATGATTCTGGTTGGGTAGAGCTCTTCATACCTACTAACTGCAGCGCGCTAATATCTTCAACCGGTTTTAAATTATCTCAATTTTTCGAAATCCTGTAACTTTTTGACTAATATTTGCCAACATATTTATTGACTAAATCCTCTTATTTTGATCTCTACTATCACCAGTTGCTCTATGGTGGATAAATCATTGGATACCCTATATTGTAAAAAAAATTAGTGCTAGTAATTTCAACTTTGACATTCAACGACAATAATGTGTAAGTTTTTTGTAACAAAAACCAAATTTATATTGAAACGTATGGAATAAATGACTATAAAAATATTAGATGGACCGAAAAGTAATCAATTTTTTTGCTAGCGAAAAACATTTATTTATTATAGAAATCTTAAATACTAGTCAACAAAATAATTTCCTTCATTTTCTAACACTTTTTGCCAGCATAAAGGCTGTTCAATTCCCTTATTAAAAAAGTTCTTCGATTTTTTATTGAAAAACTTTTCCAAGTGCGTTTCGACTTCTCCAATATTGTTAATTTTTCTACGTCTTAATGTATGCTCTAACGATCTGAAAAGGTGGTAATCCGACGGTGCGATATCTGGTGAATAGGGTGGATGAGGTAAAAGTTCCAATCTAAGGTCCTTTATTTTTTCCTGTGTTATTTTTGCAGCGTGAGGCCTCGCGTTATCGAGTTGAAGGGTCCTTTTTTTGTTATTGGCCAAAACAGATCGTTTTTTTTATGAGCTTTTGCTTCATTCGCTCGAGTTGTTTACAATACACTGTCGTTGTAATGGTCTAACCAGGTTCAAGCAATGCATAGTGTATGATTCCAAAAAAATCCCACCACATACAAACAAGGACCTTCTTAATTGTTACTGTGTTAGGTGTCGGAACAGGTGGTTCTCCGGAAAAAAGTCATTGTCTTTTTCGTACAGGATTATTGTATAGCATCCGCTTCTCATCTCCAATTACAATTTGTTGCAAAAACGGATCGGCTTTATACCGAGACAAAAAAGACGCGCAGATGGTACGCCGTTGATCGAGCGATTTTTCCGTCAATTCATGAGGAACCCAAATTCCTTACCAATACAATTTTCCTATGCGATGAAGATGATCCTGAACTGTAGACCATGGACAGCCAATCTTCAGTGATAATTCCTCAATTGTTTGACGACGATCTGAATCCATCATAGCTTTCAGGATATCATCATCTAATTTTTGGGGTCGTCCTTTTCGTGCGGCATCTTTGAGATTCCTGTTTCCATTTTTAACCTTTTTAAACCATCTAAGACACTGGTTTATTTTCAGAACATCTCGGTAAGTATCGGTAATTTTTTTCACTGCCTTCGTTTGCCTTCATTCCATAATCAAACACACACACACATATATATATATATATATATACGTTATTATAATCGAACTATAACTGCCTATATTCGACGAGGCAGTAATTTTGAGGCACAAGCTGCAATTAGGAGTGAACGCAAACGAACTACTGAAACTACCATGACATATTTTCATTCCCGACACGATTCACTGTCAGAGCAATTTCTCCATCTGATTAACTGGGGAACTTGTACTGACAGAAAGACGTTTCTCTCGCTCGCCTACGATTCAGCATCTAAATACACAGATATTATTTATTAGGACACTCCGTAAACTTTGGAGTAGTTGTAGTTGATAATAATATTCTCCTAATATTTGCATTATCATAACTAATAGGTAGTAAATTACTTTCCGCAATAGGAATCTTTGTTTTAGGGTCTCGCCTGATAAGCAACCTAGATGATGGTTAGTATATTTAACACAGAACCCTCATTTATTCCCAAAACCTACGTAACCTATAAATGCGGACAACCAACACGACACTAATTTTCTTCAACAACGACATACGCTATTGTTTTTTTTTCAGTTTTTGTAAATAACCTTTTTAATTGAATTATATACACAGTTTAGTAATAATATCAAAAATAAAAATCACATTTGATCAGCCCCACGTTATTTTGAGCCTACAGTAAAAAAAAAATGTTAAACTAACTCCAACGGGGTAGATGCCATGGAAGGAAAAAAAGAAGAAGAGAAGTGCATGTCGTAGATTTTTTTATAGAAAATATTGTTGATGCATACATCGACATTTATTTCTCCCACACACTATTTAAGGTAGTTGGTCTCTCAAACGCATTTTTTTTAAATTTTGACAGATTAATATTGGAAAAACTCCCAAGCGAATGGTGCATAAATGAAAAACATGAACAATACAGATTCGGAGATATTCAATTGAAAATATTGAGTTTTTGAGAGTCTTATACATTGTACTATATGCAATACGGAAAAATTTACTTATGTCGTTATCAACGAACCGTTCTTACGATTGTTATAAAAAAACTAAATTAACATTAAGCAACAATTAATCAATTAAAAAAAAGGGTATGTATAAAATCAAATTACATATTAGAGTTTCAAATGCAGGTTATAGAAATAAATATATAAATAAATAAATATATTCAGTAAAAAATCAAATTTTATAATTAATATTTCTTCATATTCTTTGTATAACTTTACGTTAGTAACCTGTAAAATTAACACATTTGATCTAATACTGCATGAATTTTTCGTTTGTATATTGAGTAAGAAAATATTTGCGTATGGCAGTAAGTAAAAATTTTTAGAACTAATTAAAGCAACAGCAAATTATTCGCTTTAATGCTGACAAAATGAATTCGTATTTCCTAACATTTATTTCTTTTTAATGGTAATGAACATGTGATTAAAACAACAACATGCTTTTTTTTATTTCCGTTTAATGCTGATTTCAAACAACATATTCATATTTTCTAAGATTTATTTTGTTTTAATGGTAATGAACTTTTGAAGGCATTTATATTTAATTTTTTTTTTCATTCCACTGCTTTCTTTTTTAATGATGAACAGTAAAAAATTAGGGAATAAAGATTTGTGAAACGCTGCAGAAGAAAAATGCATGTTATAAACAATTTTTTAGAAATTCCAAAGAGAACAAGAATTGTTAATGGTAAGAAAATGGATCGAAACAAAAATTAAAATGACAGCAGGCTCCGAAAATATAAAAACTTAATATTCTCAAAATGTATTTATTTATTGATTTATAATTTTACTCATATAAATAATACTTACATACATATAACTTCAAATCTTGATACACAATCTTTACAATGGAAAATAATTATATATTTCATTATGAATGAAGTTTTATAAATTTAAACTAACAGTGTAGAATGTTAGCCTCCAGAAATTTGTTTATAAACAAGTCTTGAAGAAGAAGAAGAAGAAGAAGCATTTAATATAAGCCGTATCGGCATCAAAGGCCATTTAGCGGCATAACAAGATCCATGTGTTCGAATTGTGACAAATGGCGAAGGTGTCATAATTTTAAAAAGAATATTATTTATGTGTTACATCGGCGCACGCAACTTCGCCCCCCGCTAAAAAGTCACTCTGATCTGTTTTCCCAAACGCGCCATAAGAAGTATTACTTCAAAAAGTTTAATTCAGAGTTACAACACACTTTTTGGGATATTAATTAATAAATGATGAAACATATATCTCTGCCAAGTAGTGTAAGGGATACATTAAAAACAAGCTGACAAGAGCGCATTTATGTAACACCGAAATATGTATAAAGGGCGCATGCGCTGGAATGCGTATAATGTATGTGTTGAGTATGTTTATTTACATAACAACATAACGATTTTTATCAAATGTATTATTGTTTATTTATAGCAAAATTATTTCCCTTTACAAATATATTAAAATTATATTATTATATATTAAAATTATAAATTGATTAAAAAGAAATAAACTCTTTCGGAATAAACTTTAATGCGAAAAATAATTAACAATGCTTATCATTATAACATTATAATAATATAATATTTATAATTTATAATTTATAATTCTGAAAAAAGATCTTACAGCTTTTTGCATAATTTTTCCACCTTTTCAACGAGTAATCGACGTTCTTCTTCTGCAGCTCGTTTCTATAATAGGTCCAATCTCTCGTTCATATTTTTTAAATAATTTTGGTGGAACAGATGGTATATATTTTACAAACAAGCAACAATTTTATTCAGGTACCAATATCCAACTCCAGCGTGTTCAGTCTCTATAATCAGATTTTAAAACTACTCAATCTATTTTAATATTATCAATAAATAACTATATTATTATTTTTGTTAAATCTGAATACTGCATTGCATTTCACACCATCGTTAGATGTGTGCTTTTTTCCAGTACTTACGTTAGTTAATGGAGAACAATCCTGACATTTAATTGATAAAATAGAATACAAACCTAATCGTCTTTCGCCAACGATATTTTTTAATGCAATATCTTTCTGGTTTTTCGCCAGTTTGTCTATTTCAATTATACGTGTAGCTGTGTATACATCCTGAACATTTTCTTGACATAACTTTTTCGCTTTAGCCATTTCCGCTACAGCTTTGAGTCGTCTATCAAGTATTTGTTGTCTTATACATCTTCCTTTATAAAGTAATCTTTATGACATTTTAATAATATTTCAACATCAATTTATTTCCGAATAAACATACTGTCAATACTGAGTTCACCCTACGTTGTGCTGGATTATAACATACTATAAAATATACACTCTTGGACAGTGTTGCCAGATTTTAATATATTGCCTTCAATGAACAACTGATTGTACAGGATTTGCTAGAAGTGGTGCATAAACAGCAAAAAGTTTTGGATTGATGAATTACCAATCTTACTGACTGTACTATATTCTCTAGCGTTAAATTTTGCTTCGTCTATCGGGAAACATTTACCTTAAATTGATTTTTTTTCTGGAAAGTGTAATGGTGAATGGTAATTAATTCTCCTTCCATTAAATCTTAAAAATTCAACGAACTTTTCGCCAAGTCATTATTTTCGTTATATTTTATAATTTACATTGTTTTGTAAAGGCCATTTAAAGGCCAAAAAAAAAGGCCAGTTTAAGCAAATATTCCCGTGAAAAAGGATTTAACCGTTACCAGTATACAAATCCGGCGACGATTCTCACGTGGCATTCGCCGAAACTTCCACACAAGTCTTTTTGGCCGAAACAAAACTAACAGGCCCTTAATCCCGTATACATATTAATTGGGTCTTTTTGTCCTCCTTTTTGGAATGATAATTCTCGAAAAGTCTATTGTAAACAACGAAGTTTCTTCGATGTTTTAGTGCCAGACGCAATTACGCGAAGCTAATCAACAATATTCAATCCCTACCGCTTGTCTTTTTGATAGACGAGGATCGAGTGTAAAGTCCTATACTTTTTAAATGAAATATTGTATTTTTGATCCAAAATCGATATATTTTCCAATGTAGTCTTCTTTACTATATACGATATACTTCGTCCAATGATTGTTCAACTTTTTATCGAGTTGAAACGTTTTTTGACGCTGTGTAAAACAACGTTTTTTTAAAATTTGAAATCACGTCATATATTAACCCACCTCGACGCATCAACATCGCAAAACAATCGCAAAGAATGTTATTTCAACATTGTTCATTTAAAGAATTATTTTAGTGTATGTCAGTGCGCGCATTTAACTTTTATTTTAGACCAGAATTGTATTCTGTACCTGAATATCACGATATCCTTCTTGTTTACCTAGAAGCTCTCCAAAATTCCCGAGAGGTTTTCCAGAAAGGTCGTTTTAAGCTCGGCAACTACTTGTCCAAGTTTCTCAAATACTTTTAGATAAGAGTAGGGTGGTTCTAAAATTTCAAGATTGTGCGTAGCCGCGAGAAACCGGTGCTGAAGTCAAACAACAAATTTTAAATCCTATTAGGGAGTATTCTACCAGAAGTACTTGACAAAGTGAAGTTTTCCATTGAATTGTACATACATAAAACACTAAAAAAGCAATTGCTCTATACGTGTACCTGTGTATACATCCTCAACATTTTTCTGATCTAACTTTTTCGCTTTGGCCAATGCCGCTAAAGCTTTTAATCGTCTATGAAATATTTGTTATATTATTTATCTTCCTTGCTAATGTAATCTATTTGATGTTTTAACAATATTTAAAGATCAATTTATTTCCGAATAAACATAGTGTTAATGCTGAGGTTACTCTACGTTTACTATATTATAACATACTATAAAATATACAAGCTTAAATACTGTTGCCGGATTTTAACATATTGGTTCAAATGAACAACTGATCGTACAGGATTGACTAGAAGTGGTACATAAACAGTAAAACGTTTTAGGTTGATGAATTACGAATCTTATTGACTATTCTATATTCTCTACCGTTAACTGTTTGCTACGACAGTCGGGGAAAAACTACCTTAAAGTTTTTTTTTCTGGAGAGTGTAATGGTAAATGGTAATATTCCATTAAACTTTAATATCTCAACGAATTTTTTGCCAACTCATTATTTTCGTTATATTTTATAATTTACATTGTTTTGTAAAAGGAATCAAATGTATAGGACAAAAATACCTTACTTTTAAACCTCGATTAAAACCAATGAAGCGAAAGAGCCGGGTATATAATTTCTGACAGAAAAAAAGGCCATTTTAAGCAAATATTCTCGTGAAAAGGGATTTACTCGTTACCAGAATACAAATCCGGCGACGATTCTCGCGTGGCATTTGCCGAAACTTCCACACAACACGTCTTTTTGGCCGAAATAAACAAAGCTAACGGGCACTTAATCCCGCATACATATTAATTGGGCCTTTTTTTCTTCCCTCGTGGAACGATAATCCTCGAAAAGTTTACTGTAAACAACAAAGTTTCCTCGATGGTTTAGTGCCAGACGCAATTACGCGAAGCTAATTAACAATATTCAATCCCTACCACCTGTCTTTATGATAGACGAGGATCGTGTGTAAAGTTCTATACTTTTTAAATGAAATATTGTATTTTTGATCCAAAATCTATATATTTTTCCATGTAGTTTTCGTTAGCTCGATATAGTTCGTCCAATTATTTTTTTATTTTTTATGCGTTACAGCTTACGAAAATTGCCAAGTTGAAGGTTTGCAAAATAATTATTTCAGAAAGACGTTTTGGTCAAATTTCTCAGTTCATTGTATTAATGTTTGGCGAGTTTCGCTAACACTGTAGCTTCGTCAGAAATAAATATTTTCGATGTTGAAATAGGTATAAATTTAAAACGTTTTTGGACGATGTGTTAAACGACGATTTTTTTTTAAGAATTAGGAATAGCGTCATACATTAACTCACGTCGATGCGACAACATCGCAAATAATGTTATTTTAGCAATGCGACAAAAATGACAAACAAACATTTTACACCAAAAATGAATATTTTAACCGAATATCACGATATCCTTCTTATTTGGCGAGAAGCTCAACAAAATTTGGAAGAGGCTAAGCGTATTTACGAGCAACGATTTCCAGAAAAATCGCTTCCAGTTTAACAAACATAAGTTCAAGTTTCTTAAAGACTTTTGGATACAAGTATTGTGGTTTAAAAGTTTTAAGAATGTGGGTGGCAGTTAGAAATCAGTCCTGAAGTCGAAAAACAAATTTTATATTTTGTTAGAGAGGATTCTAGTAGAAGTAGTTACTACTAAGAGCAAGGATTCTACTCTTATCATTTATAAAGATTACAAGCACTCTTACCTGCTGATTTTTTTACCTGGGCAAACATATTGTGAATAGTTTATTAACCAAAACCAAAAATCGATTTTTTTGTTAGATATTTTATAAATCGAAGAATCTTCTTTTTCGAGGATGGTGGATATTTTGAAGAGTTGAAACCATTAATTGTTTTGCTAGAAATCTGGATGTTTTTTCAAATGGACTCATTCAAATGACCTATAACGTTTAAATAACCTTCTTTAATAACTGTTTGACCAGTTGGAAGGAGCTCTTTGTGGATAATACCACAGTAATCGAAGCACACCGTTAACATGCCTTTGATTTTTGATCAAATTAAACGTGGGTTTTCCGCTTTGGTTCATCTTTAACACAATTTTTGTTTGATTGTGGAGTGTTTTTTTGGAAAAGTTCTTCACATGGACGTTTTTTGAAAAAACTCGTTGTTTTCGGAATAAGACGAGAAGATACAAGACAAGCTTAAATTGGCCTTGAAAATTAATTGAAATGTACCATGTAATAGTTCAGTAATAGCTACAATGTCTTTAATACGTCAACGCCGATTATTTAGTACTAGATTATTCAGTACTTGTAAACACATTTTTAACCTTTCGTTCTAACCGACCCGATCAAAATGTTCAAATAAAAAGGTGGGGGGCCAACTGAAGCAGTATGCGTCTATGTACTTAAACGCATGTAGGTTACTCCCCGTCAGGTACAGTGCGAATATCTTAAATAGTGCACTTGTTTTTTTGTTTACGGTATCAGACACCGACGCCACTAAAACGATCAGCAAGACTTTGTGTATATCGGTAGATTTTTGTTGAAGATTTTGGGTTTGTTTTTTATGTTTTGTCCTTTATTAGTAATGGATTACGAACGGTAACAGCAGTGACTATTAACATTAATGGAAAAAGTTTTACCTGAATTTGATGATCAAGCTGAAGAGGATGAAGACGTACTAAAAACCAGAGAAGAACATAGAGAAAGCGAACAGGAGGTGGAAAGCGACACATATACCGGCATAAGAGAGGCTGTATCTTCTGGGAAAAACATGTTATAAAGAAAAGCAACGTTAGAACAAGATCTATTAACATTATCAAACATCTTCCAGGCGTAAAAATAACTACAGAGCTATTAAAGATCCAGTTGCTATTTGGGAACTATTTTTTAACGAAAATATACAAATAATTATTGAACATACGAAGAAATGTATAAAAAAAGTAAAGAAAATTATACCCGAGAACGCCTGACTGAAAACCGATTGAAATTCGATGGAAATCTTTAAACTCACCATATCGCTTTTTACATTCCGTTCTTTGCTAACCCATATTCGTTTTGATGGTAAGGACAGTCGTGAGGTTTGTCTGTTTTATATTCAATTGTAAGAAGCCTTATTCGTTGTCAGAATTTACAACTATTGACGAAAAACTCGAAGTACTTAGAGGAAAATGTCGATTTCGACGGTACATACATCATCATCATGATCTATACTCGTTTACCGGCCATTGTCAGTGTCGAGTTAAGGTTTCTTTATCGCCTGTCACTCTCTTCCTCCACTCCCCTCTATTCCTCGCAAGTTCCTCGGCCCCTCTCCAGTCCAGTCCCATTTCTCCAAGACACTTTTCAATCTCATCGTTCCATCTCTTTCGTGATCTACCCCTTGTGTTCTTTCCAGTTTTTCCCATTTTCTACACTCTTAGTCAGTTTCGGGCAAGGCATTCTGCATACATGTCTCCTTCTAAATGTATTTCCCCTTATTTTTGCTTCTACAGATTTTACCCCTAATCTCCTCCTAATTTCTTTGTTTGATTCGCGATCCTTCAGAGTTAGTCCTATAATTCTTATCAATACTTTCATCTCACATGCCTGTATTCTTTCTGATGTTCATTTAGCTTCTACATTTCGGAGCCATATGTCAAAATTGGGATGCATAGTGCATTGTGTACTCTAATCTTAGTCCCTGTTTTCATTTCTCTCTTGTTAAATACTTTTTTAATTAGCGAATAATATAATCTGGTGTTGACTTTCTTCTTTCTTTCTTCAATTTCTATTTCTATCTGTCCATTTTCTGCTATAGCTATTTCTAAGTATTTAAATTGTTCAACTTGTTCCAGCTCTGTGTTTCCTAATCTAATTTCTTCGTTCTTGTGTTTTCTCGATACCACCATTATTTTTGTTTTACTTCGGTTTATTGCCAGTTGACTTTTGCCCAGCTTCTCGTATCATACATTTAACTTATACCGTAGATCTTTTTCTCTTTTCGCAAGCATTACTATATCATCCGCAAAAGCCAAATGATTAATTTCTACTCTTTCTAGATTGAAATATCCCCTGTTGTTTTCTTTATTTTTTTGTTACACTTCTTAATTATCGCGTCTATTACTATGTTAAATAGATAGAGATTTAATGTTCCTCCCTGTCTCACTCAAGCATGCTCACAGATGCAGTTGTAGACCTTTGGTATATTCAATTTTTAGTTCGGACATAGTTTGTAGTTTCCGAGTACAAATTTGATATATTTCTAATTATTTTCTTAGTTACATTATATTTATCCAGTATCGTCAAAATTTGCCTTCTATTTACTGAGTCGAATGCCTTTAAAATATCTATAAAACATACGTATATGGTTTCGTCTGTCTCTCAATTAATTGCTGTAATACAAATATTGCATCGTTTACTGCTCTGCCTGGCTTATATCCGTTCTGTGCATCATCCAAGTCCATCTCGATCTTTGGTTTTAACCTTTCGGTTAATATGCTTTCATATATCTTTTCGGTTGAACTCAGTAAGGATATGCCTTTATAGTTTTCACAGTCAGTTGTGTCTCCCTTCTTGAATATCGGAAGTATTACCGCTAATTGCCAGTTAGCTGGTATTTTATTGCCTCTCAGTATTTTATTCACTAACTGAAGTAAAAGTACTTTTCCTGTTTCTCCCATATATTTTATTCTTTTCATTAGTTACTTTGTCAAGTCCTGGCGCTTTCCCCATCTTTGCCCTCCTCATTGCTCTCTCCAATTCATCCATCTCTATAGGTTCTGTGCTCATAATTTCATTGTTCATTTCTATATTATTCTCCTCAAACTCCTCTTCATCTTCCTGTTTTAATTACAACAATTCCTCGAAGTTACTTCGAAGTGTTCCTTCCATCTTTACATTATTTTCTCGTCGTTGATCAGTAGTTCCTTATCTTTATTTCTAATATAGGTAATCTCGTTTGTATTATTCTTTCTAATAATTTTCAGCACTCTGAAAAATAATTTTTCCTGCAAAGTTTCTTTCCATTTTATATCCAAATTTGTCCCATCACTTTTGTTTGGCTTTGAAAAATGTATCTTTCGCGACCATCCTATATTTTTTATAATATTCATATGCATCCGTAGTTTCTTTACTTAAACATTTTTTCCAAGCATGTATTTCATCCTTAATGGCTTGTTTACGTCTTCGGGTTCCACAAGGTTTCCTTGAACTGTCTAAAACAATATTCTTAAGTATTTCCCACAATGCTTCAACATCATACTCCTCTTCTTCAGGCACAAGGGTTTCTATCTTCTGTTCTAACTTCCCACATGTTATAAAGATCACACATTGTCTCAATCTAGACGCTCTTATTCTTTTCACTACGTTTTCTTTGTTCTATTTGCTATCTTTTTCCGTTTCCTTAATTACCTTTTTTGTCTCGACCAGGTTGTGGTCACTTCCCATTTCATATCCTCTCTTAACTCTTATGTCCCTTATTCTTCCAAATAGCATTTTTGACACTATAATGTAGTCTATTATAGACTATTCTTTTCTACTCGGCATTATCCTAGTAAATTTGTGCACATCTTTGTATTTAAATTTTGTATTTGTAATAACTAATTCATTTTCCATCCAGAATTCTAGAAGTTTATTAACTCTAGATAACTCCCTCTCCATACTTTCCTATTATTGGTTGATATCTATTTACCTCCACACCCACTCTTGCATTTATGTTTTCCAATAATATAATTGCATTAACTGTTTTTTTTACTGAACTTGGTGCTATGGTTTATAGAATTCGTCCAATCCTTGCACTCGTTCATCATCATTTGGACCATAAGCTATAATGAAGTCTATTTTCTCCAGCCTATTTGCTTGTATTTATACCTTTAGTATTCTAGAGCTTATATATTCCCAGTTTTTTGCCTCCATTCTTTATGTATTATCACTGCAACACCTTCTTTAGCTCTTTCTATCATCTTTACACCACAATAAATTGACATGCGACCATTCAACATCTTTATACCTTCTCCCCTCACTTTTGTTTCTGTAATTGCCAGTAACCTTAAGTTTGACTTTTTAAATTCGCTTCTCAATTCCTCCTTCTTACCATTCAAACCTTGCACATTTCATGTTCCAACCCCCAATACTTTTATGCCATCTGAAAGATTTTCACTTTTAGAATTTAAACTATTCGTATCCGTATCCATTGCCCTTGTCGTTACCCTTTCATTCATATACACTTCGGTTGTTAGTTTTTTGCACTTGTGCTCGTTCTGTTTGTCATAGGGAATCATTTCCATTCTTGTTCCACTTCCTGTTCATTTACTATTAACTTTTGTAATCCTATCTTAACCCTTTTACCTTCTGCTCCTTCTGATTTCGCGTTGTTTCTTATTTATTAAGCACAGTTTTTCCTTCAGTATACATACATTTTTTGTGATTACTTTTATCTTTTCCTTTGACCTTTTCATAAACTTCTTTATCGTATTTTTTATATTTTTTTCGTCTTGCACTTTTATGTCCAATCCTTGCATAACTGTGTTATTTCTTCTCGTACTTCTTTCCATTCTATCAACTCTTTCCTCAACTTACTCCAATCTTTGCTTAAGTTTTGTATTTTTACGTTTAGTTCTTTCACTTTCACCTCGCAATTCCCTAATTTCATTCTTATACTCTTTCTGTTCCTCTTTCATTTCTTTAATATCCTCGGTAAGTTTCTGGAGTAATTCTAAAACCTTTTCTAATTTACCGCTCTTCCCCTTCCCTTTATTGTCTGCTCATTCCGAAGATGTCTGTTCTATCTGATGGCCTTTTTCGTTTACCGTCAACCGTCGAGTAGTTATCGTCGGTATCCATTTTGATGCACCGAGTTAAGTAGGGTACTCGATTTAACTTCTCGGAAGTCTCCGGCCTCTCAGTGCACAAAAAAATTTCTTTTCATTTCCCCCTTCTCCGAATTAATTCCAAGTCTGGCAACCCCGTAAAATATTCATTAGGAAATTTCTCTTTATTCTACCAATCATTATCAGCTAACTTTAATCACTTTGGTCTTTAAACACTAGTATTTTTATATTTCCAATTGGTTTTCTGGCCAATTTCCAACATTCACGTTTATCGCTCTAATATTACTTTTAACGAAACGATGTAATTAATTTTCAGTATGCTTCCTAATTTCTAGGTAGAATGTAGACGAAACATAAAACACGTTTTACCCTTTAAACCCAACTTCCCTCAATCAAACCAAATAAATGCTAAAATGTATTATACCGCTAATCTAGAAGTATATGTTGGAAGTTAAAAATCCTGGTCCATTTCAAGTACGTAACCGAATGAAGTAGTTCCTTTATATGAACCTATAGCGGAAACGGGACGTAACGTGACAACAGACAATTGGTTCACAAGTGTCGGATTAGCCAATGAACTTAGGATCAACTATAAATTAAGCCTATTAGTCACTCTTCGTAAAAAAGGCCCTCACGTGGGTGCCGCACCTAAAGAAGGTAACCGGGAAAGCAAGAGCCATGGCTCGTCTGCTTTACCCCCTAATGAACGGCAAAAGTAAGCTCTCGCTGAACATCCGAATAACCCTGTATAAAATCATGGTCCGATCCGTCCTCACCTACGGATCTCAGGCCTGGTTCCCGTACCTCCCCCCAACGTCGATTGCAATTCTGCAATCGTTCCAGTCACGTGCTCTTCGCACAATAGTAGGTGCCCCATGGTTTGTAAGGAATGCGCAAATCCATCGGGAAACTGACACACCAGAGCTTCAGACATTCCTGTCCAGACTTCTGGACAAATTCCTAGCGACGGCGTCCCTTTCGGACAATCCGCTAATCAGAGCCACGGCAGCTTCATTGCCGGCCGTTGCCCCAGTATGACCATCCTCTTCGGTCATCACCTCCATGCCTAAAGGACGGCAGCTAAAACCCTTCGAATAAGCGACATTGTCGTGACGTTCGAAAAAATCAGTGAATACAAGTCAGGGCCTTCGGGTCAACTTAACCTCCAGGACAAGTAGTAGTAGTCTTCGTAAAAACAAAGCTCAAATACCTCCATTACTGATGCAAGGAAAAATTCTACCGGAGGGATTAAGAATTATTACTTTTCGAAAAAATTCTATCTTAGTTTTCTATGTACCTAAACCTGGAAGATTTGTTCTTTTGTTATCTACAATGCACTTCGATGATGCATTAGATAAAGAAACAGAAAACCCGAAATGATTATACACTACAATAAAACAAAAGGTGGTGTGGATACGGTTAATAAATTATCTTGGATTTATAATTGCGCGAGACCTTCAAGACGATGGCTAATGGTGATTTTTTACAACCTGATGAACATTGCTGGTATCAACGCCTTTATAATTCATACCGCAAATCATAGAGAGAAAAATGTCACTCGCAAAGATTTTCTTCGGCAGCTAGGAAACAGTTTACTACCTGAACAACTTAGGATTCGGAAATTAAATGTCAGAGGTATGTGGTTTGGATCAAGCCCGCCAAAATAATCCAAGGGTAGCAGTTACAGGACGTTGTGCTATATGTGACTCACAGAAAAACACTATTTAGTTGTAGAATGTTTTAATAGTCTTTATGTCTAGAGCAGATTGAAATAATATCTGAATGTTGTTTTAGAACTTTAAATATTTAATTTAGCAGTAGGATTTAAAGTTGCTATAGTTTTATGTGTTTCCAAAATGGCTCTCATGTATTAGATTAACCTTTTATTTTTTTTTAGTTTTTGAGCTTTTATGCCTCTAATAGTACTATTTCCCTCTGAAATAAAACATCTAAAATAAATTTGAGCTTGTTTGTTAACTAATAAATAAAATACTATATAAAATAATTATATGCTATAAAAAATAATTTCTGGTCTGTCAGATTTACTCCACAAATATACTAGAAATTAGAAACGCTAATAAAGGAAGGTTAACAAATCAGCATAAGAAATTTTGTTTTTTAAAAAATACTTAATGCAAATTCTTTTCACGATAAATTTATCTGTTAAAAAATCTATTAAAGTATGCGAATTTCTAAAACAAAACTGTTTTTAATCTATTTCCAGTGGGATTTGCAAAAAGGTTTGTAGAATATTAAATGTACCTATCATTTCTCATTACCAAAATGAACTTTAAAACGTAATCTCTTCAAATCGCATCGTTCGAAACGAATCTAGAATTTTTCCTTATCTCTTGCAAATCCGATCTTTGGCTATTGCACGGAAAAATTTATTTTTTAAGATTTCGGGGCTTTATCTGCCGTAAAATTTATAGTTTTTGAAGGAATTGCGGCCAGGTCGTCGATTCCCAAAGCCAGAATGGAGCTCGGTGTCCGCTCGCCAGCCAACACCAGTGAAAAATTTATCGACTTCCACTCAATAGATCAAGGGGTTGCCTTTATGCGCCGTAGAGTGCATTTATTTGACAATAAAAAATCGCCCTTTCGGTCTCCAGAGGAAGAAATATCGACCCCGTTCATACGGAAAGTCTTGAATGATACAGATATAACCGAAATCTTGATTTAAATGAAGCTGTATTACAATTAATGTTACAATTAATATTACTAGAGTAGCAAAGTCTGAACTTGGGAGCAGTAATCATTGACGATATACAAGGGTAGTCTTAAAAACTTTCCAGTGTCAAGTTCAAGATGGCGTTGCTTGGCAAAAATATTGTGTTAACATAATTGCGAATGCGTTGAAAGATAACCTTGAAAATGTCAGCCATATTAGATGCTTAGTTGTTGTTTAATAGTATTTATGTCAGTCGATGTTAGTGTTTCTGTAAAGATGGAAATCGAATATAGAGGCGTCATTAATTTCTTACATTTAGCAGAGGTTATGGACATCTCGAAAGAACATGTTTGTCATATATTGACTAAATATTTGGGCATGAAAAAACTAACTGCGCGTTGGGCGCTGCGATTGCTTACTTATAACCAAAACGCATTGGAATGAACATTTACGAAACTCTGTTGGAAGCAGTTTAAGCGAAATAAGGGGAATTTTTGGCGTCGATTAATAACTGTAGATAAAACTTGGATTCACCACTACATTCCTGACACTAAGGCACAGTCGAAATAGTGGACTGTGAAGTGAGAATAAACTCCGAAAAAGGCGAAGATTGTTTTTTGAGATAATCATTGACTTGTGTCAATCGACTATCGTGGAATGGAAAAACATTAACAAGGGCATACTATGCAGTATTACGTTATGCAGTAGTACGAGCTGAAGGCAGAAATACGGCCGCATTTGAAGAAAAAGAAAGTTTTGTTCCACTAAGTCAACGTACTTTCTCATACTTCAGTGGTCGCCATGGCAAAAATTCACGAATTGGGATTTGAATTGATTGACAACCCACCGTATCTACCAGATCTAGCCTCTAGCCACTTTTTTGATATTCAGTAATACAATCTCATATTTAATACACAAAACAATATACCCGACTTAGTTATTGCAATGGCGGGAACGTTTCAGTGCGCTTAATCAGTATATCTCAGCTTTTGAGAGAAATACTTTTTGTAATGATTTTAGAATTAGTTTTTAATTTTTATATAAATATTTTTTACCGTTGTTAGGTTAAGTTCAAATTATTTTTATTATATCTATTTGTGTTTTGAATAGTCTTTTAATTGGGCAGTAGCCTGTTAGACAATATAGCATCATTAATTCATTCATTCATTCATATTTTCTATTCTTTGTTGTTGTGTTTTAAATATGAAGTTTTCTTTGTATTATTGATGCGCTATTATATATATATATATATATATATATATATATATATATATATATATATATATATATATATATATATATATATATATATATATATATAGTAGTACTATTATACTACTGAGTTATTCTATAACAATTAATGAGCTATTGTTTAGATAGTTCAGACAATTTTCCCAAATACAAAAAAAAACGCTTTTAGTTCTTATTTTCTCCAATTCGGTTCTATCCTAATTTGTCCGCATCTAGTACGAAAACCGCACCAGATTCCAAATCTGTTTTCTATGCGGACAAAAAAAAGACTACGAAAAGATTTACGGCTGGTTCGGCGATAACGTTGACTAATGCCACTTTGATCCGTGCCAAAATTAAAAAGGCTCCCGCGATTCCATGTTTTATTCAAGCACCGTTCTTTGCCACCCATCCCGAAAACAATCGGATTTATTTCACTGCTATAGCGATGGTTCCGTTTTTATTTTTGGCAAAACAAACCACCAACTTTTTTGGAATTGTAGGTGTACACTATAGCTAAAAAGTTTTACAGATTAATATTACTTTAAGCAAAAAGGGGAAACGGTTACAAAAAAGCAAGATGACGTATTAAATAAAACACAAGGTAATTATTTATTCTTCCAAATTAATTTTATCTCCTTCAAAGAATTTCAATTTATCCAGTTTATCTCCTTCTTATTCCAACGTTTTTTCCTATCTTCAAAATTGTTTTAATACTGGATTTATGGTATTTTTCTCAAAGCGACTAGTAAACCTTCTTGAATGGTTTCTGTGAACTAAAAAAGTTAAACGATGCCATGTCTGGTGAATATGGGGTTTGTGTAATTTTATTTACTTAATTTTTAGCTAGAAATTGGAGAATAATTATTATGTTATGTGATGGTGGATTCACAGGTCAACAAACTTAAACTTTTTTGTTAGGTTTTCATATACATATTTCATACTTCATATACACCTTTTTAAATAAGTGTATATGAAGTATTTTGTAGTCCTAAATCCGAAAATGATAAGCTACATGATAAGCTACAATGATAAGTAGTGTAACATGTACATTTCTTTTGTTACAATAGGTCGGTGGTGGGAAAAAAAAGACATATTTTACAATTTAATATTTATTTAATATAAACATGTAAAACGTGTTAAATCTATGCAGACATTACTGAGGATTATGTGAATAAAAAATATATTACATGAGATGTCATAGAGGGACAAAAACTTTCAATTTTTCCTCTTGAGTTCTATAACATTGTCTCGTTTTAAAAACCAGCGGTAGTTGCCCAACATAGATGGGTTCTAGCATCCATGGTATCTTGCTTCCATCGACCTGATCGACCCTTAAAGTCTTAGCAATATGCCTATCACTTTTAAATCCCTACAAATATTCCACTGATATTATTCATATTTAACGCGATTTAGTATGGTTGATAAGTTCTCAGAGGTTTCGTTCATTGTCATTGAATGGGTTAAAGGAATAGATGGATTTTTGTTTCCATTATGAAACAAGACTGTTTTTAGGCTGAATTTCGACTAATCTATAAAAATACGCCACTCAGAATGTACATGTTCTATATTAAGGTCATTCATTAAATCAGCAATATCACATACATAGCGATCCTTCCATTTTATAAAAAATTGAAAGTATTACATTTCTTTTTCGGTAAAGTGAAACACTTGCATTTTTATCTAACAGGTTCCACTGTTGAAGTCTGGGACAAAGAAGTTCCGATTTTTGTTTTGACAATCCAAGGTCACGTACCAAATAATTTAATTCATTCATTTAATTCAGAGTTATTAAGTGAAGTTCACTTGTAGTTGTTAAACATGTTGGGTCACAACTGGTGCTCTCAGGAAATTGTGGATCACATCCTGATGAAGAATTAGAATCATCGGGAAACATGTTGTCCAGGTTTAAAGGCGCAATCCATACCGGTATTTCCTGGCAGAGGCGAATTTGGATACTAAATTTTGCCCCTTTGCTTTTTTGACTTTGCTTCTGTCTTAATGATACAAATAGCAATCACTTACATGGTCAGTAGGTTCTTTCCACACCATAGGAATAGCAATCGGCATAGAATTTTTCTTGCTATGCATCCACTGCACAAAATTTACGTGACGGCTCACACAGCAAACATGAGGAGCCCAACTTTTATCTTGATCTTCAATTTGGCACTTAAAATATAAACGACAGGCGTTTTTGACTCCCTCGGATATAGATCTAGCTTGTGATTTTAAAATAAGTAGCCCGCATATGTAACAAAACTTATCCGTTGGATTTTTGCAAAATCAAAAATTACAACTTGCCATTTTATATAAAATCGACTTAAACACTTGACTAAAAAGATAGAGGATAGAGGTAAAGTGTTAGGGTTAGAGGCGCATCAGCAACTAGGCTATTTAGCGACTGGACCTACACCTTAACGTGTATTCCGAACCACGATTATCAGCTTCCAACAAACCCAGGTCAGCACCCCGTCGGGCTAACACTTGACTGTACTGTAAACGAGACAGAAACAAACTAAACTATAGAAAACTATAAAACTGCCCTTAAAGGTTCGTAGAATACCATGGAATTACCCCCTCTACGGTTTTGTGGTAATTCCTACATTATGCAGTCCAAAGTCAGGTACCAATAATTTTAATGGGCCCATGATATAAAGGAGAAGAAGGTATTTGAAAGTGGGACGTGCTAGACCATTTCTGTGAAAAGTTGTTTTAATAATTACCTAAATGAAACGCAAAAAGAGCATTTTCATAAATGTTACAACAATCATGTCGACCAGTGTTATAGTGATGCTAAACTATGAATTGTTTTACTACAATAATATGTAGCTATATCTTTCATACTTAATCGATAATTACTCTGATTACCTATTACAAGATCCTTCAATTTCGGAAGGTTTTCTTCAGTGATTTGATGTAGAAGGTCATCTTGAAGAACGTTCATCTTCAATTGCATCTCTACTATCACTAAAGCTGTTACCACTTTTTTTTTACAAAAGGTGCTATAATTTCTAAACTAGCAAGCGATATGGTATAAATATATACACAAAGGGTAAGGGAAAGTACTTTTGTAGATTTAATCAATGATTTTTTACTCTATTTTAAAGGAAAAAGTTTGCAACAACAAGGGTCAAAAACTTAAAGGTTTTCGAGAAATAAATTACAATGTTACGAATTCCTCAGTAGGAAAGCTATGATAAGAATAATAACATTTTAAGCAAACATGTGTAAGAGCATATTTGGCAAATATTAATTGGTTATTACTTAACGAATAAACTAATAAACATTGTTAAATTACACGTCATCGGTCAATATCGATCGGCTATAGCAGTGGAAACGACGGAAACAATGTTATTTGAACATTGCGACAAAAACGATTTCAGTGTAGATCTCTGAAATGATTTAAAACAAAAAATTATATTTTGTACGCGAATATCACGATATGCTTCGCATTTACCGAGAAGCTCTTCAAAATTGCGAGGGAGCTAGGCGTATTTTGGGGCAACGATACCACGAAAGGCCGTTTCCAGCTCGGCAAATATTTTTCCAAGTTTCTCAAAGACTGCTGGATCCGGGTAGTGCTGTTCCAAAATTTTAAGAACGATAAATCGGCCCTGATGTCAAAGAACAAATCTTACATCTTGTTGAAGAGGATTCTACCAAAAGTAATGTGTAATATGTTCTAGTAAAAGTATTGTGCGGTAAATTTCCCATTGAATTGTACATAAACCATAAAGAGCAATTACTCTACCCTTATTATGAACAAAGGATGCAAACACTCTTATCTGCTAATATATTCACACATTCGAAAATCGATTTTTTTTTCAATATTTTATCAACGAACGAAATAATTTATTTGACGAAGCTTTTTTCATCGGGAATCAGATCGTGGACTGTGGACAGTGGACTTTTAACGGTTAATTTATTAAAACAATGAATCATGTGTTTCTTAACGTGCAGTGAATCGTTTTAAAAGGTGTTACAGAGCAAAAAAATAGTGCCCGTAATTTCAACTTTGACATTCACCGACAATGTGTAAGTTTTCCTTTTACGACTGTAGCAAAACAAACCAAATTTATACTGAAATGTATAGAATAAATGACTATAAAAATATTACATTATTTTCAAATAAAACCTTAAGAGGTTAATGTAATAAATAATAATTAACTTTGACAATAATAATTGACGTTGACAAAATGGCCTCAAGGACTGTCATACCAACGTAAAGAAAGAAATGGTTTTATGGATATGTAAAGCGCGCGAATTTTTTAAAATAAGTCATGATTATGGTAAATAAAATACTTTGAAGAAAAACTTTTTGTTAATCTCTCTAAGCAATACATATCAAGCCAATCTGCACGTAGTGTGTTGGTAATAAAGAAATCTATGTAGTCACTGCTCAAGAAATAAAAACACAATCTCCGGCGACAAACATTTATATATTTTTTTTTTTTTGTTGGCATACAAGTTACTAACTCATGAGACTACCATAGTCAAATACACACTTTTACATAATTTGACAAACCTTAAAATTCGAAATAAAAAATGTTATATCACATTTCTTTATTATAGTAACCTTTTTAGAACAGTTAGCGAAAACAACTAAAATAATCTGCAGTCGGCAGGAACTAAAAGAACATAGCAATAGTAGGCCTTGGAAATTACACAAAAACTGTGTTGTTTGAAAGGAGCAACCCTAATTGTGTTCTTATTATGTTATTTCAAAGCTGTTGTATTTACAATGACGTTTCAATTCAATTGCTAAGATGAATCAGTTATTTATTCAAAAAGAGAAATATCTTAGTAAAACTAAAAACAACTGGTAATGTGTGCTTAAGCAACCGCAAAAGACACAAAAATGTTGTTACTGAAAAAAATATTCTTCTTTGTAATGGGGAAAATCCTCACAGGTCAACGCACAAAATTGTCGAAGAGGTAGGGTGATCAGTCAAAGGTATGGGCCACTTTACCGGGGAACAATTATCATCCACACAAAATGAGAAGCATTACAAGACTTGCATGTTGATGATTGTGATAGAAGATTGAAATTTTGTGACTGGTTTTTGGACAAGAAGCGTCAGCAACTCAATTTCGAGAAACACATTTTTTATAGCGACGAAACAATTTTTATTTTAATGGTATGGCCAATAGTTTTGACCAATAAGTTTTGCATAGAACAAAAGTAGTTTCATAAAACAAAATTTAAGTGATGAACGTTATTTAGAGTTATTAGTTATTGAGAAACGAACTTCAGTTATTTATTGATGAACTACCGTTAGTAGAAAGAAGGCTGTTCTATTTACAACAGGATATCAATCATCATGAACTGCTGCCTAAAAGATGGATAGGTAGTAGGGGTTCAGTGGAGTGGCCTGCTAGGTCGCCTGACCTCACTGACCTTTCGAACTTTTTCCTGTGGGGTTTCTTAGAAACCAAGGTATATGTGACCGCTCCTAATTATGTTGATGAACTGAAACAATCAATTCAGCGAGAAATTAATAACATTACGTCCAATATGTTGAAAAATGCTAGTAATAATATTGTTAAATACCAGTATAAGAATTTATAAACAAAATAATCATTGATTAATTTATAAGAGTTATTTTGTATTGTTATTTTAAACTAGTTTCTTTTAGCAAACAAGTTGTATTGTTGTTGAATAATAATACTGGGGAACAATTTGAAAAATAATTTCTATTGAGTTCGATATTTAAGCTGCTTTATACGTAAATTGACATGCTAATTCCAAAACTTTATTTCGTTTTTTTCTATCACGTCAAGTTTTTTCTCTACAGTTGTTGTGCATCCGACTAAGCTTGGCGAATCACAGAAGTCACTACTGCTCTCCTACCGGCGAATGTTCTTCGACCTAGGAGTGGAGGCGTGAGTTACGTTGCGTTATCCAAAACTAGTTCGGTCAGTTAGGCATGAGATGCTAAAGTACGCGGGTCTGTGTCGCTCTGATATAGTGAAGTCAAACTATACATACACAACTACAGATTTTCGTTTTGTCCGCCTCTGGTAGTTCTCGTTGTAAGTGCTTAAGCAGCACTGATTCATTTTGTTATATATGTGGCAGTTTTACCATCCCCATCCAGGCAGTTTTACCATCCCAGTTTTACCATCAACGGACTAATATTAGTATATTTGTCAGGCAAGCCTATTTTGTTTATTTTAAAGTGAAAATAGGTGACGAAGATAAATCATGGGCCCCTCATGAAGTGTGCAAGCAGTGTGTAGAGAGTTTACGAATGTGGACGAAGAGAACACGTAATAAACTTTCGTTTGGTATACCAATGTTTTGGCGAGAGCCCAAAAATCACTTAAGTGATTGCTACTTTTTCATAGTGAAAACATCAGGATTCAACAAGAAAAACAAACATAAAATTGAATACCCTAGTTTACCGTCAGCTATACACCCTGAGCCTCATTCAGCTGAAATTCCAGTGCCAGTTTTTCAAGAATTACCTTCTTTAGAAATACAAGAATGGGAACCAAGTGAAGATCGAAGTGATTCCACCGACGAAGAATTCAAAGTTTCCAATGATTTTGTTCGTAAATTCATCAACATGAATTAAACGATTTGGCACGAGATTTGGGACTATCCAAAAAAGCATCGGAATTATTAGCATCAAGACTGCACGAAAAAAATTTGCTTGACAAAGGAGCTAAAGTCCCTTACTATCGATCCAGAGAAAGTGAATTTAGGCAGTACTTCAGAAATAATGACGGATTTGTATATTGCCAGAACGTAGAGGATTTAATGAAAGAATTGGCCATTTCTAACTATAACGCAACTGAATGGCAATTGTTTATAGATAGCTCAAAGCGTAGCTTGAAGTGTGTTTTTTACATAATGGAAATTTATACGGTTCAGTCCCAATAAGTCATTCAGTTTCTTTGCGTGGAGAATATGGCGACATAAAGAAAGTCATTGACTTGTTGCAATATATCATGCATCATCAAATGGATCATCTGTGTTGACCTTAAAATGGTCTGTTTCCTTCTTGGCCAGCAACGCGGTTATACCAAGTATTCCTGTTTTTTGTGCATGTGGGATAGCATTGGGTGCAATCGAACTGCCCGCCAAGATCTGACCTAAGACCTGGTGATCCAAACATTTTAAATCAGCCACTTGTCGACAGAAAAAAAAACATTGTATTTTCGCCTTTGCATACAAAACTAGGTCTCATGAAGCAATTTGTTAAGGCTTTGTCAATTGAAGGAGACTGCTTTAAGTATATCATTTCGGCATTCCCTAGCCTATCATATGAAAAGATAAAGGCTGGTGTGTTTGATGGTCCACAGATTCGGCAACTCGTTAAAGATGAAAATTTCACTGCAACAATGACCGAATTAGAAAGGAATGCTTGGTTGGCTTTTAAAAATATTGTTAAAGACTTTCTTGGAAATACACGAGCCCCGAATTACATCGAAATTGTTCAACAACTTTTGAAGAGCTTTAAGAAGCTTGGTTGCAACATGGGCATCAAACTGCATTTCTTACATAGTCATCTTGCTAACTTCCCAGAAAATCTTGGTGCTGTTAGTGATGAACAGGGCGAGCGATTCCACAAAGATCTAAAGGTTATGGAAACGCGGTATCAAGGTAGATGGGATGTTAGTATGATGGCTGACTACTGTTGGAGCATCAAGCGAGAATGTCCACAAACTGAATACTCCAGGAAAAGCTATAAGAAAAAATTTTTACCATAATATCTTTTATTTATTTTTTGTATAAACACAATTTAACTTTTAATAATATGTTAACCTCTGTATGAATAAAATATTCTAATCTATTTGGTCAGATCTCACATTATTTCCTTTCGTATGTACACTTTTAAGGTAAAATGAAGCTACAGCATAGCTTCAGAACTTGACGTGATAGAGAAAAACTGTGAATATTTTTGAATTCAGAGATGAAAAATTCGTCAAAAACAAGTCACAGATCCAAGTCAACAAAATTGCTGTTTCCCAGTGTAATTGGTTGTTCTTAAACGGCTACCCCAAAAAAGAAATATAACATACACATTTTATTTCGAATACTAATTTATTTTCGAATACTAAGATTTGTCAAATTATGTAAAAAAATTACAGATTTGCCATTTTAAAATAATATTGTTTTAGTAGCTACAACTTTGCATTTGGAAGTACCAGTCTATCACTTCAAATAAAAGAATTGCCGATGTTAGGTTTTAAAAAAATTACACTGTATATACTTCTGGTATATAAAATTTATATGTTTTTCTTTATTTCAGAATATACTCGACGTCAGTGCCCTGTTGGTAAATCCCCGTCTTCTCTCCAAAAGCGATCGTCGCGATCACGCTTCATTTCCATCCGTTGTGGACATGTAGCATGAAGATGACCAGTGCCGGGTATCTCGTCGTGGTGCTGGTGCTTCTCGTCACCTGTTCGGTGGCCGAGCTGGCCAACGAGTTCGTGGAAACCAGCGAGGGCAGCACGGCCAACTTACCGTGCAGTCTGTCGGCCGCGGAAATTCCCGACAAAGTCACCAATATCTTGTGGTATCGCGGTGCCGAGGAATCTCCGATATATAAATACGATGCGCGCGGATCTCATCCGCGTCACTGGGCCGAGGCGAACTTACAAAATCGGTATTTTTTGAGGGTTAGCGAGAAACAGGCCCAAATGACTATATCTCCGACGAAAACTTCGGACGAGGGTGATTTTCATTGTCGTGTGGATTTCCAACATTCAGCCACTAAAATTACCCATGTTAATCTCACAGTTATCGGTAAGTAAACACAATTTGATTTATTAAAGTTCGTTCATCTTGTCTTTATCACCCCAGTGTTGTTTTCGAACGACATCATTAACCTCGAAGAGATTTACCATTAAACACCAAATTACTTTTCGCTAACCATGTTAGCATCATCAGGAGATAATATAATTCTAAAAGCGTGTAAAAATCATGAACCGTGAAGTTTACTGAGCCTTACATTAATAATTGAAAAAGTTGATTGAACGGAATAAATCCTTTATCCGGTTCATGATTTTCTTACATTTTACTATTTGAATGCTTTCATATGCATGCAAAGTCCTATTGTTATGTACACTTTTAATCAGTCTTAAATTACTAATATATATATATATATATATATATATATATATATATATATATATATATATATATATATATATATATATATATATATATCATCATCATCATCATCAGCCTGTATCGATCCACTGATCCTGCTGAAGGCCTCTTCAGCATGTTTCCAACTTTCACGGTCCTGGGCTTTCCTCTGCCATTCGGGTCCAATTTACTTAACGCTGTCATCAATCCATCGTGCTTTCGGTCTTTTTCGCGGACGTTTGCGATTAGCGGTATCCACTCCAGGATTGCCTTGGTCCATCTGTTGTCCCATCGCCTCGCTATATGGCCTGCCCATCTCCATTTCAATTGCTTGACTCTTCCAATTATGTCACAGACTTTTGTTTATTCCCTAATCCATGCGCAGGACTTTCTGTCTCGTCTTGTACTGCCAAGCATACATCTTTCCATTCCCCTCTGTGCCACCCAAAGATTTTGAATTGATTGCGATGTGAGTGTCCAAGTTTCACTTCCGTATGTCATAACGGGTAGAACGCACTGATCGAAGACTTTTCTTTTCAGGCAAAGTGGGAGCCTGTTTTTAAAGACTATGTTGAGCCTACCAAATGCATGCCACCCACATTTAACACGCCGTTCCACCTCCCGGGCGGTATTCCCCTCCATTGAAATCCTCTGCCCAAGATATATAAAGCTGTCCACAATCTCCAAATCCCTTCCTAAAACTGAAATTCTTCTGCCCTGAGCGAAGTTATTGAACATAACCTGACTCTTTTTCAGGTTTATTTTCAAGCCAAATGGTTCGCCAGCCCTTGTATGCATCATTTCAGCTCCTCCGGGTCTTGTGAAATGAGAATAATATCATCTGCAAATCTAAGATGGTTTAAGTTTGCACCATTAATCTTTACACTATCCTGTTCCCAATCCAGTTTACGGAATACTTCTTCAAGGCGAGCCGAGAAAAGAATAGGCGATATTGCGTCACCCTGCCGTATACCTCGTTCTACATTAATTCCCACTTCCCTTTTCATCAAGGTGAATTGTGGCTGTAGCTCCATCATATATCGATTCTAATTAAGCAGTGCATCCATTATCGCATGCTTTGAGATGAGATTTTTGAGAAATATATATATATATATATATATATATATATATATATATATATATATATATATATATATTGTTATTTTCGACTGCATGTTGGGCAACATAAGAATTTTCATTGCTCCCATATCTAATGTGGGCAATGTGTTCTTTATATCTCGTTAATATCGATCTTTTTGTTTGCCCGATATACCTTTGATCACAATCTTGACAACTAATTTCATAAATCCCCGACTTTTTATGCTGATCTACTTTATCCTTTAGATTACGCTGGTCTTATCTTAATTTATTATATAGTTTGTAAACAACCCAGTGGCGGCTCCTGGGTTTTTAAAGTGGGATGGCGTACAAGAAAATAGTGCTGCTGAAGAATTTGTTTTGCTTTCCCCTTCCTCCTTTTTACTTTTCGTGCTATTGAAACCCTATACCGGTGAACATGTGATGTTTTACTCTGAAAAATTGTTTACTCTGATAAATACTGAAGAGGTGGCGCCCCAACGCCCTAATTCACGAGCTGCCACTGATACAATCTGAATGTCCACTTTTCTCAAAATTTTCTCTAGACCTCATTGGGTATCAAACGGTATTACTATGAATTTATTTTTGTTTGTAATTCTAATTAATTTGAGTGTTATTAGATTTCAATGTATCATATTATTTCTCTTTTTCTAAAAAGCAAACTGCATATTTCTAATCCAAAAGTGATAAGATTGTATGCTCTACCAAAAATGCATAATTGCACCAATTGTATCAGCTATTGATTTTCCAACATACAACTTGGCAAAATGGCTAACAGAGAATTTGAAAATCTACCAAACCAACTACCTTGCTTTTCTTTGATAAACTCAACAATATTCATAGAAAAAATCAAAAGCACACATCTACAGGAAGGTGGGGTCTTGGTTTCCTTTGACTTATAATTGTTGTTTCCGATTGTCCCCATTCTACATACTTTGAAATACCCGAGGGAGTTACTCGAGTTAAACAGTTTTAATAACAAGATTGTTTCTGAGTAGATCTCCTTAACAAGATTATGTATGAAGCAATTTTTTTTCAACTTAGTAACAGGTTTTACGAACAACAAGAAGGAAATGCAATGGGCAATCCTCTGTCACCATTCTTAGCCAACTTATTCATGAGTAAATTTGAAACCGAGGTGAAAGTTGAATTTAGTTACTTTGCAAAGGTAAGATTAAGATATGTGGATGACATTTTTGCAATTTTTGATTCGAAAAATGAAAACTTAGCTGATTTTATTAAGAAATTAAATAGTAAATCCCAAAACATAGTATTCACGAATGAACTCGAAAACAACGATAGTTTACGATTTCAGGATATTTTACTCAGTAAAAACTATATAAATAGGTTAGATTTTGATATTTTTAGAAAAAAACACCACCACTTCGAGATACATTCCTAACGATTCGAATCATAGCTTCTAAAATAAGATGGCTAGTTTAAATTTTATGGTAAATAGATTAATCAATTTTTTTAAGTAAACATAATTATAACAAAGAGAAATAAAATTAATTAGGGCGGTATCCGAAGTAAACGGTTATAATGAGAACATTGTAGATGAATTAATTAGAAAATATAAGTTTAGAAAATTATTGAAAGAATCTTCGACTTTTCAAAAAGATCAGAACAAAAATAAATTCATGGAATACCGTTTATTGCCCAATTAACACTAGGGCTACACAAAGTTTTGTGTAGTTTACATAAATATTAACGGGATATAAAGAACACATTGCTGACATTAGATATGGAAGAAATAAAAAATCTTGTGTTGCCCAAAATGCAATCGAACATGACCACAATATAGATATTAGTAATTTAAGACTGGTTAAAAATGTAAATAACAATAGGGCTTTGGATGCATATGAAAACATTGAAATAGAAAAATGTAAGAAAATCATCACTCAGTAAACTTCACAGTTTATGATTTTTATACGCTTCATTAGATAGGGTTATCATATAAATAGAACATAATTTAATTTTAGAATTAGATTAAATCATCTCCTGAAGATGCTAACATGGTTAAGGAAACGTGTGTCGACAAATTTAAAAAAGTTATTTGGTGTTTAGTGGTAAATCTCTTCGAGTTTAGTGGTTCACTCGAAAGTTTTCAATAATAGAACTCTTAATATATAATAAAGTATTTATACAGCGGGAAAAAATTCTGTTTCAAATTGGTCCTACAGTCAATGATACATATGAACTGGCAACTAAGTTGAGGAGCTAATGATATGATTCCGCTAAACTCGGAGAGATTTACCACTAAACACCACGTCACTTTTTTAAACTTCTCGGCGCGCGTTTCGGTAATCACGTTAGCATCATCAGGAGATGATTTAAGATTAAGATTCATTCAAATCCTATGTACCATTGACAGTAGAACCAAATCGATTTTTACACCCAAGGTTCCAACAGAAAAATTGATGATCATTCAACTTTGATTTTCTTCTTCGATGATTTTCTTTTGGTGATGACATTTTCTATTATGTGCTTGATTTCTTTTTCTCAACATTCCAGTTTTAGTACCACTAAAATGTCTATTTCTTCAAAGCTTTTTTGTGTTGTCGAATGCCTTTGTTAAAAATTCAAAGCAGAGATATGCAGGGGCATTAAATTCGATTATTTTCTCGAGAATTTGTTTTATTAGAGACTGGATTTGTTTTAAAAGATGTGAATATATCGTTTCATGGAATGACGTGCGCCCTGAGATAGCCCGTTTTGTTTAATTTTATGGCGTATGGTAAAAAAATAGTAAAAGAAGTGAAAGTAACGATAAAGCTAAAATTAGTAGTAATCAATTTTTTTTTACGAGTAGGTATTTTACGACTATGACTAAACACATTGATAGACAGTGACTTTGCCCGAGCTCGAGTAAAAAAATTACCGGGAGCAAAATTTATCCGCATCTTAAGATCGGTTTCGTTTTTTAAGAACTCATTAGTTAAGCTCGGACATTTTTCGCTTGAAGTGATCGATCATTCTGAGCTTCGTCGCTGAATAAAATTTTGCGGTTAAATTCTGAGTCAAGTTGCATTTAATTTTGAGCCCATTCACTGAACGTACAACGCAAGCGATTATCGTGCGGCAACACACCAAGATCTTTATGCAAAATTTTCCACCTACCAGGTCTGTTAATATTAAACCGAAATTTGCCCCTAGATGACCTTAGCTGTCAAAGTAGTTACTAATGTAGTAACTAATGTAATAGCATATTTTATAATAGCGTTGATCATGTCGAATTTTATGCCTAGAAACTAAAATTTGATGGCAGCATTAATTTTCTGTTACCATTTGAAGAAAACTGCTGCAGAATCGCATCGAATGCTTGTGGAAGCTTACGGTGAGTGTATTCTAGGTAAATCATAGTGCTTTGAGTGGTTTAAAAAATTCAAAAGTGCCGATTTTGACGTGAGAAACGAAGAACGTGGAAGACTATCGAAAACATTTGAAGACAGCGAATTACAAGCCTTGTTGCATGAGGTTGATGCTCAAACGCAACAACAACTCGCGGATGTATTAAATGTGATACGAAAAGCTCTCTCTATAAGTTTGAAAGCAATGGGAAAGATCCAAAAGATGGGAAAATGAGTTCCACATGAACTGAATGAAAGACAACTGGAAAATCGAAGAACCACTTGCGAAATACTGGTCACCAGGCACAAAAGAAAGTCATTTCGCCATCGAATTGTAATTGGCGATGGAAAATGAACGATGGCGATGGGAATGATGGAACGCACAGCTTTTTTCTTGTTTTTGTTTTAATATCGAGCAGCGTGAAATGCGTTCGGAATTTGTCGATAATTCGTTCGGCGGATAAATCGCTCGGTTGGGCTATTATGTGCACCATAAAATTCACGAAGTGCTTTATAAGTTTGGCGAATAGAACACTCTGACTTTAATAATAAAATTCGGCAACTGGCAGGCGTTACTCTTATTGAACTGCGACCCCTATCGGAAGTTTTGGCACGCTAAAAAATCACCTTTTATAATCCCCCTATAGTTGTAGAGTGCATGTCTACCTCATTTCTTGTATACTGGTATGGTTAAACATTCTTTCCGTTTTTGAGATATTTTAGTTCTAATGATTTCATTAAATAATTAATTTCCACTCACTTACGAGACAGTTAAACTCCGAAAGCGAAACACAATATTTTGTGTTTTAGATAATTACATCCCCTACGTTTAACAATACTAGTTTGGTAACTTCATTAATCATCAACTAAAAGACAAATCACTATAAATGTCAGTTTCAACATTTCCAACTTTATATTAATGCAAGTAACTTTTGTTGCATATGAGGCAATATTGTGAAATAAACGTTTATTATATACAAATTTAGTTGCATTTACGTTAGAGAGAACTTTTAGTTCACCAAGCAAATTCTGTGCCTTACTGTTAAATCAATCAAAAGTTCTTTGTGAAAAACCGCTTTCCTCTTCGTCCTGGTTAACGGGCAAAATTATTAGATGTGACATAATTCTGTGATGTAAAGGCGAAGTTTCCCAAACATCCTCTAGCAAGTATTTACCATTAATTATAATATTTCGGTATAGTTTCTAGTAATACACTTAGAGTAACGTCTAATTTATTAGGTTAGTGTTTTTTTTTGAGCGGTCTGTGAAGCTGTTTATAGTCTTTAATTTTATATAAATATCTTCTTTGATCTCAATGTATATTCATTTTTTTTAGATTTGCTAAGTTATTATCAAAGTTATTCGTTAGTTCCGCGTTTCTTTATTGTAAGTTATTGTATTGTAAGTTACTGTATTGTAAACTCATTTTAAAAATTCCTCTCATTTCATTGAGCTTCTTCAAAGGCACAGTATATCCGAAAGTGGCATTCTTAGTTTCGATATTATCTCGTTATTTACAAAAACCTCCCTTCCAGAAACTCTAGATATTCTGAAAAACAAGCACCACATCTCAACGGATCCACATTGCATGTCGAATACATATTTCATCTTCAAAAATAAATTCTCTAAACAAATTCATGGAGCTCCTTTGGGCTGCCGTCTTTCTCCGATCATAACCTAAATTTTAATGGAACATTTTGAAACTCAAGCCATTAACAGCAATCCATTGAAACCTAAATGCTGGTTCAGATATGTAGATGACACCTTCGTCATTTGGCCACACGGAATACGATCTCATTTGAACAGTATACATCCTCAGATCCAATTTAGAATGGAGACTGAAAACAATTTTGTCCTCCCTTATCTTGGCGTTCTAATATCAAAAAGACCAAACCAAAGCTTCACCTATTCAGTCTATCGTAAACCTACCCACATAACCTACCTTTATTTAAATGCGAATTCACATCATCATTCATCCCAATTAAATTCGGTGCAAGAAACATAAGCAAACAGAAATTAATTCTTTAGAAACGGCACTAAAAGGCTATGACAGGCGTCAAATAAAAAAGCGTATTAATAAAGTTCAGGCAACAACTTATATCCACCAATCTACTAGAGAATTGTTCCAAAATCCCAAAATTCTTCTGCCATACACAAGGGAGTTACCCATAAAATTTGCCATGTATTCAGATCCCGTAATATCGAAATGATATTTACAACAGAGATAAATGCGTTCCTTAAACAAGTGAAAGATAATATTCTACAAGAGTCACATGGTGTCTGTGAGATTCCTTGTTCTGACTGCTTCCAATCATATATCGGCCAAACCAACAGATGTATACAAAATACGCCTTTACGAGCATTCTCTCGCCGTCCGAAAATTGAATTTTTCCTCCTTAACACTAGCAGAACATCATATCCAAACAGGTTACCAAATAGATTTCGACAAGTCCAAAGTAATCGCACCTATATATTCCTACAAACACCGCAAAATTCGTGAAGCAATTGAGATCATAAAACTCCCAGACTGTCTAAACAAGAAGGACGACGGTCTTAGAGTTCCAATTAAATGGAAACCAATAATTTCTAAATTACTTATCCGAAACCTTTCCAATCAAACGTCCACCTCCCGTCTAACCACCAAACCCTCAACTGAGCGCTCCACCCACAACCTTATCTATTAATGAAGAGGTCGCGCAGACCACGTTGTTTTGCTAGTTGTGAACCCTAGGGAGTAGGCAGATTGAGGTCTCGCGGCAAATCAACTAGATTCGCTTGATAATGGCCTCAAATCACATCATATTATCATATGATGGAGCTACAGCCACAATTCACCTTGATGATCTCTCGAAGTGGGAATTAATGTAGAACGAGGTGTACGGCAAGGTGACGCAATATCGCCTATTCTTTTCTCGACTGGCTTTGAAGATGTATTCCGTAAACTGGATTGGGAACAGGATGGTGTAATGATCAATGGTGCAAACTTAAACCATCTTAGATGTGCAGATGATATCGTTCTGCTTTCACAAGACCTAGAAGAGCTGCAAAGGCGCATACAAGAACTGCAAAGGGCTGGCGAACCATTTGGCTTGAAAATAAACCTGAAAAAGAGTCAGGTTATGTGCAATAACTTCGCTCAGGGCAGAAAAATTTAAGTTTTAGGAAGGGATTTGGAGATTGTGGACAGCCTGCTCAAGATATATAAATATTGGACAGAGGATTTTAATGGAGAGGAATACCGCCCGGGAAGTGGAACGACGTGTTAAATGTGGCTGGCAGGCATTTGGCAGGCTCAACATTGTGTTTAAGAGCAGACTTCCACTTTGCCTGAAAAGAAAAGTCTTCGATCATTGCGTTCTACCCCTTATGTCATACGGAAGTGAAACCTGGACACTCACATCGCAATCAATTCAAAAACCTTGGGTAACATAGAGGGGAATGCAAAGATGTATGCTTGTATGAAAGACAAGACAGAAAGTCCTGCGCATGGATCAGGGAACAAAGGAAGGTCTGTGACATCACTGGAAGAGTAAAGCAATTGAAATTGAGATGGGCAGGCCATATAGCGAGCCGATGGGATGACAGATGGACCAAGGCAATCCTGGAGTGGATACCGCTTGATCGCAATCGTCCGCGAAGAAGACCGAAAGCACGATTGATTGATAATATCGTTAAGTATGTTGGACCAGAGTGGCAGAGGAAAGCCCAGGACCGTGAAAGTTGGAAACATGCTGAAGAGGCTTTCATCCTGCAGTGGATCGACAAGGGCTGATGATGATGAGAAATATATATATATATATATATATATATATATATATATATATATATATATATATATATATATATATATGAAGATAATTGTTTGAAAAATCTTCACTGGAATTTTCTCTATGTTCATCCAGCATGACCCAGCTTACCTCTCTCCGAATATCATTTGGATTATAGCGCGCAATTTACAAAACCATCGTATTATGATATAACCCAGGGAACGAAGCCCAAATTTCAACAAATAACATTAATTAATACGAAAATTTTTAATTGTAGTGAAAATGTTTATTATGGCTTTCTAACAAACGTGTTAGAAAGTCCTCAACAATCGAGGTTGAGGTCTGGAATCGCCGCCATCTTAAAAAAGGGATGCTTTTTTATGGTTTTTGTCGAATAACTTATTAATTATCGACTTTATTAGAAAAATATCTATTACCAAAATTGAACAGCATTCAATTCTCTTCGAACAGGGTTTTATGAAAATATCAATAGTTTTGAATCAGGAATGAAATCGTTATAGTATGTTATGTATTGTGGTATGATTTTGTGAAGTATATAACGCGTAGCTTACACATACGAACTGTTTGACGATAATATACCTAGAAAGGACGGGTATTGTAGCTATATCTTGACGGTACTATAGCTGAGACGGTCGTTAAGAGGGGGATGGCTGTGTAGGGTCCTAACTAGAAGCTGTTCGGAAATTCATTGGGATCGTAAAAGTGAAAAAAAGGAATAATTACATTGAAAAAGCTAGTGTGGAAAGGAATGAAAACTATGACAGTTCATATTGTGCGTAGAAAAAATATACTCAACCGGATAACATAAGAACTATATAGCTATAATACTAGTTATGTCCTAAACCAGAAATTTTGTTTGATATATATATATATTTTTTGTTGGCAAGTCCTTTTGCCTTCTCTCTTTTGCCTTCTCGTTGGCTTTCTAATCAATATATTTTAACACAGTCATTTAATATCGGGTCACCAAACTTTATGGGTTTTATAGCACAATAAAACCAAAATGACAGAAATGAAATCAAAATGCAATTTCGATTCGAACAACCGAACGCATTGTTATCATTATCGAAAAAAAAACCTGTCTCTTTTTTCGGTTCGGTTCTCGGTGCATTACTGTAATTTTACCGTACAAACAATATGAAATGTCAACTGAAAACACGATTATGTTGCTTTAATATACCGCAATTTAAAATTCGAATTTTCCTTTTGCCGAAAAAAAAAACGTAGATGATACAATGTCATGACTGAGTTATTGTAGTCTCCCGTTTTCATTTTTCATCTCTTTCCTCTTCTTCTTCCTCTTCTTCTGTCATCCTTTTCCTCTTCTTTCTATTCTTTTTAATATCTTTGTGTCAAGTTTTATCTGAATGACATCAAGTAATAATTGTTTTATTCTTAATATTTATATTTTCACATATTTATTATGTATTTTATATCGTGGGTGTATATATTCACTAGAAATGAGTGAATAAATTGGAAGAAGAGCAAATTTGTTAACTAATGTTTTACCACTGCAGAGTTAGTGAAACTAGCAATTATCTAAAAAACCGCCCCCCTGATTAAAAATGTAGGTACTTTTTATAATTAAAACACAACAAACACAAAAAAGTTTAATTTTAAAAAAGTTTAGATAACGCTTCAAAAACTCCTTCAATCACTCAGCCATTGCCTATCGAATGCAGGATGAAGTATACTCGCACGGTCCTAAGCTCTTCTCTGCAATACGGGTGTAATGTACTTGAGGATGTCATGAGTCTATTGTGTTTTCAGTCAAATTCGTGGACTTTTATGATTAAGCGGTATCCACCCCAGGATTACTTTGGTTCATCTGTTGTCACCTTGCCGCGCTATATGACCTACCCATCTTCATTTCAATCCATTGACTCTTTTTTTTCTATAAAAATCAATAAACGGACGCTCGATAGCGTTGCCGAGCGCCGCAAATAGTCCCGAACTACCCCGATATAATCTGCGCAGTCGCCGGCCGGCTATAAAAGCGAGCACAACGACCCGTGCACGTCAGTTGGGGTCTTCAGTCGAAGCGGACAATACTTGAAAATGCCAAATGAGATTTTGGCGAAACGTCGTGACTCTTCACATAATCAACGGATCGACACCAGGAATGATTTAGAAACATATATATACACTTGAATAAATTTATTTATGTGTTTCTGCTGGTTCTTAATTAAAAAACAAGATTTCGAAAACCGGTGTTAAAATATACATTTCTAAATTTACGTATTGGGATTCTAAAATAGGAAAGTTAATATTTTTTTAGTAACTTTTATAATTTCGTGTCGCAAAATTAATTTACACCAGATCAGGCGATCTACAACATTGTGCCAACATAAAATGCAACAAAAATACGCGTCAGTAAAACGCGAAACGCGCCACCTGTATATTTAATAAACTAGTTTATATGCATGTCCGGCCGACGTTCTGGATCAGAGTCGAGTCGTCGTAAAGGGATAATGCGATGCAGAAACGGACTCACCCTCGCCGGGCTCGCACACATATATATAAAATTCAATGGAGTCGCGATGGCGTGAAGAGGCAATTTTATTTTAGGTGACGAATTAATTTGGCGAATGTTGCAAAGTTAATTAAAGCGGGGTTGTCTAGAAAAATGCCCGGACAATGGACCAGCGAAAAAACGACGACTATTATGGATAAAATGCACTTTCTAAATTAAAACTGATAGCTGCTGCTGCTGTGGATAATGAAGGAACGCTGGTTCATTAGTCTTTGACCTTTAACATCGTTTTTTTGTGAACAAATTGAAACAAAACATACTGAAAGCATCTTATCATTATGCATAATTATATATTTAGTTACGTAATAATATTCTCATAGTATACAAGAAATTTATTAACATGATTCCTATATGGTAAATTTTTTTTGTTCTTTACAATATATATATATATATATATATATATATATATATATATATATATATATATATATATATATATATATATATATATATATATATATGTGTCCCATACATAGAAGTCCAAAGGATTTAAATCTGGGCTGTTGGGAGCCACAATTCTTTGGTCTATAAAATGCGACGTTGTTTGACAACCAATTTTAAAACAAATAACTTGTCTGCTGTTACACAGTCCTGCTGTAAAACATACGGCTTTCCCGACGACACAGTTTCCATCCATGGCTTCAGTACATTTGTCAGAACATGGAAATAAACTTCTTTTGTGACACTTTTGCCTTTGTTAAAGAAATCACTCTCACTGGACACAACACTTAGCACGAGAACATTCGCCGGAAATTTTATTCTGGAAACAATTGAAACATCTTTAGGGTCACGTGCGAACCAGCGATCATTCCTTCGATTGATTTGCGTATCGACAGTAACATTTTTTTTGTAAAAAAAAATCTGAGACGTCCGGCAGCATTGTTTCTTAACGAACACAATAGCAGGTTGCAGTCTCATTTTAATTGTACAAGACTTGTAGCGGAGGTCATTCTCGACGATTCGACGCATAGTTTTTTACTCATACCGACAACCGATGACAATTTTCGGATCGACTGCCCTGGATCCTCAAAAATCCAGCTCCGGAGCCCTTTGAACGATGTCGGGCGTCCTGACAATGCGCCCCTTCGAGTCAGTTTTCTTTGTCGGTGTTGCAAAACCTTCATTGGACTTCTCCGACTCATTATAGTTCGTGACGACATCATACACAGTGAATCTCGGATTCCCGAAGAACCGAATGATTTCTGTCGCAGAGTTCCCAGCGCGAACTCTTTCGATAATCGCAGCTGTTCGGTTATAGTCCGTACTTGGTTTCAACATTACGACTGTTTCTGAGATTATGATTATTTAGTACATGTGTCAAGCTATTTGGACGCCAATCGCAACTTCTACAAATGATACAGAACGGTGGGAAATTCGAATTGAATTTTGTCCGGATTTTGGCTCCGCACAATATACATATATATATATATATATATATATATATATATATATATATATATATATATATATATATATATATATATATATATATATATATATATATATAGAAGTATATAAATATATATCCACTTTGCGGATCAGACCTTGACGTGGTAAAGGGGTTTGAGTAGGGCAATGAAGTTTTGAGCTATGCCGTCTTGAGTATATGCTCCTGGGAGAATCATCTCTGGCAAACAGGTCAAGGCAGAGGCCTCAGACTAACATGATCCAAGATCTGCCAAACCGCATTGGATCAGCGTGACAGATTACGGTCCATACCTTCATAATGATATTTTAATATGACAGTACAAACACAAACACGGCTCTCATTCCCCGGAGGCCAAGGGGCAACTCCCTACGGCTGCGGGAAGACCTGCCCCAATGCAGAGAGTGCTAAGAATCACCGAGTTAGATCAGGCTGCCATTGGACCTTTGATATTGCTACGCTCAATATATGTACTATGAAAACGGATGCTCGATTGCAAGAACTGTTAATCGAACTTGACAACATATATTGGGATATTATTGGGCTCTGTGAAATACGAAGAAAATCATTCAGCTGAATAAAAAGTTTAGGCTTCAAATTGTCCAAGTTTATGCACCAACTATAAGCCATAGGGATGAGGAATTTTATGATGATGTGGCTCAGCATTTATACAAGGAGAAATGTAGGTACAAAATCCTGATGGGTGATTTTAATACCAGAGTTGGATCAACAAACGCCTGCGAAGAAGACTGAAAGCTCAATGGAGTGATGATATCGTTGAGTATATAGGACCCGAATGGCACAGGAAAGCCTAGGACTGTGAAAGTTGGAAGCACGCTGAAGAGGCCTTCATCTTGCAGTTGGTCGATACAGGATGATGATGATGCTGATGCGATGATGTATATATATATATATATATATATATATATATATATATATATATATATATATATATATATATATATATGTATACAGAATGAAAGGTGTACGAGAGAGACACATTAGAGTGGAGTTCGCCAGACATGAATCGTAATGTGGAACGATAAAAAAATATTTGTATTCATTTTTAAAAGCATTTTCTCACTGAAATCAATGCATTTTATAAACTAAAATATGTCGAATTTAGTTCCTAATAGGTAATACAAATAGTAAAATAAACCAATCAATCAATTATCAAATAAATATAAATCATAAAATTAATTCACTGGTCAACAAATTTAAACTTTTTTTGATGTAATATTAATAAAAATAGGTGTATATGAAGTATTTTATAGTCATAAATCCGAAAATGATAAGCTAATCACTGTAATACGTACAATTTTTTGTTACGGGGGGTCGGTGGTGGGGAAAAAAGGACACTACATATTTTTACAATGTAATATTTATTTAATCTAAACCTGTTAGATCTATGCTAAGGCATTACTGAGGATTATGTGAATATAAATATATTACATGAGATGTCATACAGCGACAAAACTTTAACTTTTTCCTCTTGTGTTCTGCAACATTATCTCTTTTTAAAAACTAGCAGTAGTAATCCAACATAGATTGGTTCTGGCATCACTGGTATTTTGCTTCCATCGTCCTGATGTCCTGATGAAACCTCTCTCCTTGTTCGTCGCTTACTGCGACCCAATTTTCCGGAAAAAAATCCAAATGGGAGTATCAACCTAATATTTCATAGGCTTTCAAGAGTTCATCTATGGGATTTTTATAGTTTTCATCTTGTTGCCCAGAAATCCTTTCATTATACTTACAAAACACTTACTTACAAAACACCAAGAAGAAGAAGACACACCTAGAAGCTAGAAGCTTCCTTATTTGAGATCCAATAAATATACCTTTTTTTTAGTTTTACATCACTTAAAATAACAATCACTTACATGGTCAGTAGGTTGTGGCCATTTATTATTTCCTTGAGAACAAATAAAAAATATTCATCACAGCGACAGCAGCTGTTCGCCGGGAGCACCGGTAAGAAAGTCCTGAACAGGATGAAGCTGCGCGACAAAAGGGTGCCACCCAGTTCGTTAATATATCTGGTATTAGAAAAGACCCATGAACCGGAAAGGGATCTATCTTAAAAAAACTGTTTATTTGATTTTATACTTTTAATTCATATAAAATCACTCAAAAAAAACAACACAAAGCACATTAAAAGATAGATATAATAAAACTATAAAATAAAATATAACTTAAGGGTAATGAAATAGGATCAAACGGCAAATTGTCAATGTTTTGACGGTAGTCAGAAAAATAGGTAATTTAAAAAAATAGTAACGTGGATCTTTATCTCTATACGACAATATAATAAAAGTGTATTTTTTAAGAATAGTAACTGGGAGCTTTATCCCTATACGAAAATATAATAAAACTGTATTTTAACAAAATAGTAACTGGGATCTTTATCCCTATACGAAAATATAATAAAAGTATATTTAAAAAAAATAGTAACTGATATCTTTATCTCTATACGAAAATTTAATAAAAGTGTATTTATCTGGCCTTATTTCCTGATTGTTCCGCTTCTTGCCTATTCCGTACTGGGGTGTCCAAAAATCCTGAGGACGACTACTGGCAGTTCGGTGTCCCTATACGTGGGTCCCGAAATAATCTGGAACCTGATTGACCGGTTACTGTGCCAAATGGCCCCAAAAAGAGTATGGTTGGGTTTGGTTTGGTAAGGGTAAGACGCGAAAATGTCCGTTCATCTGGAGATTTGGAGTTAGACTCTCTTAGTTTTGTCCTAAGCGATACAGGAGCTCTTTCAATTACAATTCGCCCGAAATAATCGTACCAGTATTTGTGAACGATCAACCGATCATCCACTGCACTAAATTTACGTAATAACTCACACACCAAACATGAGGAGCCCAACTATCTTGATCTTCAATTTGGCACTTAAAATTTAGAAGTGGTTTTTTGATTTTCTCGGATATAGATCTAGCTTGAGACTTTAAAACAAATCGTCCGCATATATACCAAAACTTTTCGGCTGGATTTTTGCAAAATTGACGATTAGAACTTTTCATTTTATATAAAATCGACTTAAACGCTTGACTGTACTGTAAACGAGACAGAAACAAACTAAACTATAGAAAACAATAAAACTGCCCTTAAAGGTTCGTAGAATACTGTGGAAATATCCCTTCTACGGTCTTGTGATAATTACTGCATTATCCAGTTCAAAGTACAAATAGGTACAAATAATTTTTATGTCCCTTGATATAAAGGAGAAGCAGGTACTTGAAAATGGGGCGTGCTAGACCATTTCTGTGAAAAGGTGTTTTAATAACCACCCAAATGAAACGCAAAAAGAGCATTCTTACCAATTTTACAAAAATCATGTTGACCTGTGTTATCTTTAACTTTAAAGATAAATTACTAAGAATTTCCGGTAGATTGCTGATTTTTTTATTCAGTTCTATTGACACCATGTGATGAACAGTAGACTCATATAGAAAACCTTCAGCTATTACACCAGAACCAAAGCAATTGTATTAAAAAGAAAATTTATCCGCAATAGCCCTAAATACTCATTATCGTGATATGGTACATATACACATATAGACTGTCTATTCAGGGTGCTATTCAGACTGACTGAATCTGTCTAAAAAATTACAGCATACACGATAATGCATTTCTCGTGTGGTTGCTCAAAACTCCTTGACCTACGCTTCGAAGTGCTCAACCATCATATTCCCCGGATTTAGCTTCTTGTGATTACTTCCTCTTCTCAAAACCTGAACAAATTGCTCATTTTTGGAGATTCACTTCAAAAATAGTGGTCAAAGCTGAAATAGCTGCTTCAAGAAAGTATATTTTCAAAAGGGACTGAACAATTTTTTGTCTGAAAAAGAGAAAGGAGAGGGTAAAATACATTTTTAGAACCTCTGTGTTAAGTAATCAGTCCGGATTGTTGTTGTGTGAATAGTAAATGGCAAACATAACCTTTGCCATATCCAATAACAATTTCTTTTTTCCACCAACACGTCAAAACAACAAAAACCAAATAGAGAGAAAGCGAGAACTAAAAAAAAAGATAGAAATCGATAGTCTCTTATTATTTCTCGGCCGTCTGGATTACAGTCTAATCCGCCCCTATTTCGACAGTGGCGTTCGTCAACTTAATCTACTGGCTGGAAGCTGGAAATCGTCGGAAATCGGCTTAATAGTTTGCGCTTATTTGATTTTCGGTTATTCCTCGTTGCCTTCTCCGGCTTCCTAGGCCTGGTGGCGAGGAATAAGGCTCTGGGTTAATGGTGGGAAAAATTCAGATCGGCGTCGTCGAATTGGTGAAGGCAGTTGGGTTGGGAGGTCGGGATAAGAAAATTATTGTACCGGAAAATTATGATTATTTCCTTTTTCTTCATTTTGATAAAGGCATCAAAATGTACGATATATTATCCCTAGTAAAATAAGATATCTATTTAATTTTTAATAATTGGATTGAAATTTTGTAACTCCTCAGAGGCTTGGATTTAACCCAAAAGGCCTATCGAGGAACGATAAGTTGGAGCATGCATTAGGTACGATTGTAATATCCTGATGATTCTAACATGCTTAGCGAAACGTGGGTCAAGAAGCTTGAAAAAGTGATTTGGAGTTTAGTGGTAAATCTTTTTGTGTTTACAATTATAAGATGAAATTTAGACAAAACGTTCACATATGGCTTTAAAAAATGAGCTTTTTGACCACGAAAAATGCCCCTGGATACACGTTACGTTTTTTTGCAAAACTTTATCACATATGGTTCAAAATGTTTTCACATACGCAGTATTCGTTGGATTTAGCTCCCCGCTATTAAGGTACTGAATTGTAACGTAACGTTAAAAAATAATTAAAAAAAAATAATATTGCGTTTTCTTTATTAAAATATATTGAGTGATTACAGGTTATACGAAACTATAATTATTTTGTTTTAACATAAAAAAAAAGAATACTCGCATTATTGATCTTTCAACTAACATTAATAAAGCCGTAATTCCGAATATTTTAATACAAAGTCAGTTGCATGGAAAAAACCTTTAAATTTAACTGTAAACGCTCGACGAAAACATACTACGTAATGCCGAACTTCTAAAAAATACCGATGCCGCAAAAGTAAATCGCCCTTTGATTCACGAACAGCGAAAAAAAGTCGAAACCCTGCTCCGGAAAAACCGAAACTGATTTTGACGTATTACTATGGCAGCACGACGGGTGGTTTTTAATAAATGCCAGATCGAAAGTACTTTTTTCCAATTCCTTAATCATAATACGGATCGGATTGTGTGTGCGGGATTCTGAATCGAAAAGTGAAAAAGACCGAATACGCGAATTGGAAGGAAACAGAAAGTGAAGGAAAAAGTCGGTAACAAAACGATATAAAAAGAGTTTGGAAAATAACCGACAGGAAGCAAAAAGCGTGTGATTAATTGCGATTTAAATAGGATACGACTGACGAGTGGGACACATTAAATGTCCGCAGGGGGGATTCTAGAGCGTCGACTGTCCGATTGGTCGGTCGAAAAAACTTGCCACAGAAAAAAGAAATAGATTGGATTATGCGAAACGTTCTGAACCTTAAAAATCCACACAGGAAAACTTTACGATATTTTGATTACAATATATGTTTTTCTCGTGACATTCAGTTGGTTTAGAGGTGAATGCATATACAAGATAGTCCACAGAAAATTGAGTTTTTTATACAAGCATGTTTACAACTCAATTAAAAAAAACAAAATAAACGTTTGAAATATTTTTCGAAAATGTGCCTCCACTCTTTCCAACATTACTTTATCAATTTCTTCAATTCGTTCACGTATATAGAAGTCATCAATTTTGATATAAATATGAGGTTTACATTTATATACACGTCACTTGAAGTAACCCAACAAATTACACATGGACTGGTAACTGAGGAGGACGGGGCATCGCTAAAGACCGTATAAGCAGTAGCCCGATCTGTTGATTCCTTGTCTCTGACGTTCTGATTTGAAAAAGTATTTAAACATAGCTACGTAACGAGCTGAATTAACTAAATTAATTAACCACATTGTTAATTTTGGACTTTATAGTGGTCTTTGGAGCAATTAATGGGACTTTTCTGTTATACAAAATTGGTAATTGTGTTTATTGAGCATCTTATTTAAATGGAAATTTAAATAAGATGGATAATAATGGAAACAAGTGTGTGTGTATGATTGTGTGTTCGAAAAATAGCGAAAAGTCGGCTCGTGGAGAAAAGCATTAAAAACAAAGAAAGTTTACCCGCGCTCCACGTTGGTTCTTTACCATTCTTTATTCACCATCCAAAGCGCCAGCAAGTGTCTCCCAAAACGCCAAATAATGACGGCTTAAGGCCAGTAACCGATCTTGGGAGATACTAGCTGGCGCTTTGAAAGGCGGATGAAGGATTGGCAAAGCATCAGCGTGGAGCGCGGCTGAATTTTCTTTGTTTATATATATATATATATATATATATATATATATATATATATATATATATATATATATATATATATACACTCAGCACTGTTGTCTCATTGGACGCAGTCCAAAGAAGTCTAACACTGCATATATATATATATATATATATATATATATATATATATATATATATATATATATATATATATATATATATATATATATATATATATATACAAATGAAAAAAAAACAAATGATAAAATAATATTTTGTAATTGTAATGTCCTTAACTGTTTTAATATTGGAAGTGACCATAGAATACTACGAGCAAAGGTTAAGATAAACTGTCGAAGAGAACTTACACGAATGGTAAGATCGAGGAAGGATAAAGTGAATTCTGGAAAGCTGCTGCAAAGGGGCAACGATTTTGAGATTGCTTTGTCGAACCGCTTTGCTGTGTTGCAAAACCCAGAAGAGATGGAAATAACTAATAAATGAAAATCAGAACCAGTTAAAGACAGCAATGCCTACGGAAGAGCAAATGCCAGATATCTTGTTGGAAGAAGTCACAAATGCCATAGAAGCGATGAAGAATGGAAAGACCCCAGGAAAGGACAATGTAACGGTTGAAATGTTAAAGGCTGGTGGTCGAACTCTACATAAAATACTGGCAAAATTGTACACAAAATGCCTCAAGGATCAAAAAATACCCAGTCTATGGAAAAATGCTGAAGTGATTCCTCTTCATAAGAAAGGAACACAGGAAGATTTAAAAAACTACCGCCCAATAAGCTTCCAATCAGTTATGTACAAAGTTTTCACCAAGATAATATCTAAAAGAATATTAAGAACCCTGAATGACGCTCAACCAAGAGAGCTGACAGGTTCCTGAAGTGGATTTAGTACAATGGACCATATCCAGGTTATCCGACAGACCATAGAAAGGCACAATGAATACACCATGCCACTGTGCTTGGTTTTTATTGACTATGAAAAGGCATTTGATTCAGTATCAACGCAGGCCATAATGGATGCATTGCTTAACCAAGGGATAGACAGAGCCTATGTGAACCTACTGAGATCCATGTATGAGCAAGGTACAGCTACAATTCATATGGATGACTTGGAAGTTAAAATCAACGTAGAACGTGGTGTAGGGCAGGGTAACCCAATATCGCCTGTTTTTTTCTCAGCCTGTCGTGAAGAGGTATTTCGTAATGCGGATTAGGAACAGCAGGGAATAAAAATCAATGGTGCATATCTAAGCCATCTTAGATTCGCGGAAGATATCGCTCTCCTTTCACAAGACTCAGATGAGCTACAAGAACACATACGAGAGCTGCAAAGTGCGGGAGAACCATTTGGTTTGAAAATAAACCTAAAAAAGAGTCAGGTTATGTTTAACAAATTTGCTGTCAACAGAAGAATTTTTATTTTAGGAAGTGATTTAGAGGTTGTCGATCACTACATATATCTTGGGCACAGGATTTCAATGGAGGCTGATACCGCCCGGGAGGTGGAACGGCGTGTTAAGTGTGGCTGGCAGGTATTTGGCCGGCTCAATATAGTATTTAAGAGCAAACTCCCACTGTGTCTAAAGAGAAAGGTTTTTAATCAGTGCGTGCTGCCTGTTTTGGCATATGGAAGTGAAACATGGACACTCTCATTACAATCAGTTCAAAAGCTTCGGGTTACACAGGGAGGAATGGAAAGATGTATGCTTGGCATTACAAAGCGGGACAGAAAGACCTGCATATGGATCAGAGAACAAACGAGGGTATGCGACATCAGTGGAAAGGCGAAATAATTGAAATGAAAGTGGGCAGGTCACATAGCGAGACGATGCGACGACAGATGGACCAAACCAATTCTGGAATGGATACCGCTTGATCATAAACGCCTGCGAAGAAGGCCGAAAACACGATGGACGGATGACATCATCAAGTATATTGGACCCGAATGGCAGAGGAAAGCTCGGGACCGTGCGAATTGGAAGCAGGCTGGGGAAGCCTTCATCCTGCAGGTCTTCATCCTTCCGCTGTATATATATATATATATATATATATATATATATATATATATATATATATATATATATATATATATATATATATATATATATATATATATAGCGGGTGTCCCGAAACTCAACGACAAGCTGGTGTCGAGCAAAAGGCCAGGTTATACTAATTATGGCAAAAATATAAAAACACCCGTCACCGCGTTAAGTGATAATAAGCATATTTTTGAAAATCTTCAATTTTGACACCCTAGGCTATATCTTTAGGTACTGTGATCACAAATTTCCCAATTTTTCAGTGTTATTTTTTATAACGTGATCCTAAATAACCATGCTATTAATCGCAGTAACAAAATAAAACAATACACGTTGTTAATTTAGTTAAAAAAAAATTGAAAGCCATTCAGTCGTGATTTATAAAATTATGTCAGCTAACTTTGACATTTCATCTTAAAAAAAAATGAATTACACTACATTGGGTAAGTTATTTCTAAAGATGGCCCATTTTGTCAGTATTTCAAAATGGTACAACAATTGGCTCTTTTCTTTCCCCAAAAAATATTACTGCATATTTTTTTGCAGAAAGACCACATTTTAAAAAACTCATACCATGATAAAAAATACTTTTGCGTGCTCAAAAATTGACTTCACCAGTGTAAGTGATGTGGACATATGATAGAGTGAGATAGGTAGTGACGTTGTGTGCTGCATCGTAATTACACTTCCAGAATCGATTTTTGCAGAACAATGTTGAGAGGAAAACGTGAAGATCAACAATTTCTAAACAAAATCTTATACATTGTCGAATCGACGTTTAAAAAAGATGGTTATTTAAACATCCATAACTTACAGTTGGCACATGGAAAACCCTCATTTATCGTGTAACACCCGGTCTCAATATCAATTTAAATTTAACATGTGGTAACAACCTAAACCCCCTTGATTTCTTTTACTAGGGCTGCATAAAAGAAAAAGTGTATTCAAAAACAATAGAAAATCTTGCCGAACTGCGTCACAGAGTTGTTGAGATAGCAAAAGAAATAAATGCAAGGAGATTCGCACGACTGGTGAAAAGATAATTTTTTAGACGATGCATAGCATGTATTTGTGCCGAAGGTAAACAAATTGAGCATTTACTTTAGTTTTAAACAAAAATATTGTGATAAATAAACCATAAAATATGTTGTGATATTACAATAATTATTTTCATTTTATTTTAATAAAATTATAGACCAGTTATTAATTTGACTCACACACATTGCCTTTGGGTTGAATTTTTTGAAATAAGGTTCTTTTGCAAAAAAGACAATTATATTTGTATCATACCAATCGTATAATTTTTAAATCTTCATTAAATGGGCCATCTTAAAGTTGAATGTCAATCTGTTTTTCTCTAATTCATCGTCGAACAGTATCACTATCTATCCTACTCTATCTGTCTATCTGTCCATTTCACTTACACGGTGAAGTCCATTTTTTAGCACACAAAAATATTTTATATCATGGTATGAGTTTTTTGAAATGTAGTCCTTTTGCAAACAAATAAGCAATAATATTTTTTGTGGAAAGAAAGTTGCCAGTTGTTGTACCATTTTGAAATCTTGACTAAATGGGCCAACTTTTAAAATAACCTGCCAAGGGTACTGTAATATATATTTTTTTTTAAGATGAAATGTCTAAGTTAGCCGACATAATTTTTTAAAACACGACTCAATGAAGCTATTTTTACTAAATTAACAACGTTCATTGTTTGATTTATGACTTCGATTAATAGCATGGTTATTTAGCGATGATTATTGAATTGAATTGGGAAATTTATGATCACAGTACCTAAAGATATAGCCTAGGGCATCAAATTTAAAGATTTTAAAAAATATTCCTATTATCACTTAACACGCTAACATGGATTTTTTTCTTATTTTTGCCAGAACTGGTAAAACCTAGCCTTTTGCCCGGCACCCCCTTGACGTTGAGTTTCGGGACACCCTGTATATAAAAAGTGTAAGTGAACGTACTTTCGAAAATGTAACCGTCGATTCTCACCAGCATTTCAAATAAAACATTTTCTTACAACAAGGGTAAACTTTTTTAGGGTTTCCGCATGTGCATTTTATCCACAAATAATAATAATAATAAAACATTTGGCAGATAATAACTAGTTATTATTTAATGAATTTAATGATTTTTTTTTAAATTTAGAATCAGCAATACATCAGCCAAAAAATACTAGTGGTCACGTATCATTGACTAATTGAGATGATTCCCACGTATGGTTGACAAAAATTATTTTATTGTGCTTATTTAAATTTCCTTTAAAACCAAAATTTTATTCTGCACGCGAATATACTTCTTTTTACGGAAAAGCGTGTTCGCAAAAAATAGGTTAGAAACGTACCAGACTTGCATAAACTCTTGTGATCGACATTTTGAACAATTAATTAAAAAAAAATTATCATATGATATGAATGATTTAAAAAGTATTATTATGGTGTAAAATATTAGTGCAAATAGTTTTAACTTTGACTTTAAACGAGTCAGGTGTTATTCCTTTTTTTTGTAAAAAAACAAACCCGATTTATGCTACCGAAACCTTTGGAATAACTGGCTATAAAAATATTACATTTTATTTTCAAATAATACCTTAAGAGAACAATAACACAAAAAACCGACTTTCTCTAACGATTTGCGATATTGCAAGGAAAATAAAACAGTGTTTTCCGCGGAAATGGTTCCATTTTGGATACACGCTTTAGGAAACTTTTTATCAAAATAATGTAAAGAATCCTTGCTTAAATTTACGAAACTTATTTTGCTTACACCCTCTATAGTGGTCTGAATTCACTCAACTTAATTCATGTCATTTTTCTGAGACCCAAAATCAACCCTTGAACAATATTTAATTTATTATTTAACATTCGCAGTGGTTTGTAATAATTTGTTTTAAAAATGTTGCGCAAAATAACGCATAACATATTAAAGACCGAATCAGTGATTTATATACAAGGTGATTTTTAGTGCGTCCGAACTTTAAATTCATATAAAACAACAACCAAATAAGAGGTTTTGAATCTATTACACAGGCCAACAGTTGCTTTGGTGCCGGGGTATTTGGAGCAGATTTCGAACGAATTCGATGCTCTGATTTCAAATATGGAACTCATTTTTGTCGCCGGGCTCAAATTTATAAGATATATCATTCTAGTGAAACATACGTTACACTATTTTAAGTTAAATCCATGGAACAAATAAATAAACTCAACACGGAATTTTTATTATTATTATATACCAGTGGCGGTTCGTGAGTTAAAAAATTGGAGGTTATGCATAGCAGCAGACGATTTATAAAAGTCATTTAACAAACCAAATTTGAAAATGAGAGATATAAAGTTACCAGATTTACTAAGTAAGTAAAAAAATTGCACAATTAAATGTCATGAAATCTATGTAATTTTATATTATATATATATATATATATATATATATATATATATATATATATATATATATATATATATATATATATATATATATATATATATATATATCATCATCATCATCATTAGCCCGTATCGATCCACTGCAGGATGAAGGCCTCTTCAGCATGCTTCCAACCTTCACGGTCCTGGGCTTTCCTCTGCCACTCGGATCCAATATACTTAACGATGTCATCAGTCCATCGTGCTTTCGGTCTTCTTCGCGGACGTTTGCGATCAAGCGGTATCCACTCCAGGATTGCCTTGGTCCATCTGTCGTCCCATCGCCTCGCTATATGGCCTGCCCATCTCCATTTCAACTGTTTTACTCTTCCAATGATGTCACAGACTTTTGTTTGTTCCCTGATCCATGCGCAGGACTTTCTGTCTCGTCTTGTAATGCCAAGCATACATCTTTCCATTCCCCTCTGTGCCACCCGAAGTTTTTGAATTGATTGCGATGTGAGTGTCCAGGTTTCACTTCCGTATGTCATAACGGGTAGAACGCACTGATCGAATACTTTTCTTTTCAGGCAAAGTGGGAGTCTGCTCTTAAACACTATGTTGAGCCTACCAAATGCCTGCCAGCCACATTTAACACGCCGTTTCACCTCCCGGGCGGTATTCCCCTCCATGGAAATCCTCTGCCCAAGATATACAAAGCTGTCCACAATCTCTAAATCCCTTCCTAAAACTGAAATTCTTCTGTCCTGAGCGAAGTTATTGAACATAACCTGACTCTTTTTCAGGTTTATTTTCAAGCCAAATGGTTCGCCAGCCCTTTGCAGTTCTTGTATGCGTCTTTGCAGCTCCTCTGGGTCTTGTGAAATGAGAATAATATCATCTGCAAATCTAAGATGGTTTAAGTTTGCACCATTGATCTTTACCCCATCCTGTTCCCAATCCAGTTTACGGAATACTTCTTCAAGGCCAGCCGAGAAAAGAATAGGCGATATTGCGTCACCCTGTCGTACACCTCGTTCTATATTAATTCCCACTTCAAGATCATCAAGGTGAATTGTGGCTGTAGCTCCATCATATATCGATTCTAATAGGTTTACATAGGCTCTCTCTACACCTTGGCTAAGCAGTGCATCCATTATCGCATGCTTTGAGATGGAATCAAATGCTTTTTCGTAGTCGATAAAAGCCAAGCACAGTGGCATGGTGTATTCGTTGTGCCTTTCTATGACCTGCTGTACAACCTGGATGTGATCCATTGTACTGAATCCACTTCTGAATCCTGCTTGTTCTCTTGGTTGTGCGTCATTCAGTTTTTTTAATATTCTTTTAGAAATTATCTTAGTGAAAACTTTGTACATCACTGATAGGAGGCTTATTGGACGGTAGTTCTTTAAATCTTCCTGTGCTCCTTTTTTATGTAAAAGGATCACTTCTGCATTTTTCCATAAGTCAGGTACTTTTTGTTCTTTGAGGCATTTTGAGTATAATTTTGCCAGTGTTTTATGTAACGTCCGACCACCAGCTTTTAGCATTTCGACAGTTACACTATCCTTTCCTGGAGCCTTGCCGTTCTTCATCAATTCTATAGCATTTGTTACTTCCTCCACTAGGATATCTGGTATTATATATTGTTCTTCCGTGGGTATTGCTGTCCCTGACTGGCTCTGATCTTCATATAACTGGGAATAAAACCTTCTGACAATCTCTAACATTTGGGTACGCGTCCTGCACACTGTGCCATCCTCACGCTTTAAAGCATATATTTGCGTTCTTTTGTTTCTCAGCTTCTGTTTAGCTTTGTTAATTCCTTTGTTTTCTTCCAGGGTTTTTTGCACTAGCTGCATATTGAATCGGCGCGTGTCCTCTCTGATATTTTTCCTTATAGTTTTGCAGAGCTCAGTGTACTCGACCCTGCCAAAAGGACTACCTGCATTTCTCATTGCTCGCCGTTTCTTCATTAAATCAATGGTCTCACTGGAGATTTTTGTTTGTTTGAGACATTTTTCCTCTGGTGCTATTGAAGCAGCCGTTTGAAGTACATTGTTGGCGATTTCTTCATATTGAACTGATATTTCCACCTCCTCTGGATCTTGTAACGCAGCAAACCGGTTTGACAAAGCAATCTCAAAATCGCTTCCTCTCTCCAGCAGTTTTCCAGAATCCACCTTGCCCTTCTTTGATCTTACCATTTTTTCGCGCTCTTTTCGACAGTCAATCCGAACCCTTGCTCTTACAATTCGGTGGTCACTTCCAACATTAAAATTGTTAAGGACAGTACAATTGGTAAATATTGTTTTATCGTTGGTCATGATGTAGTCAATTTCGCTTGTGAGCCCAGATGGACTTTTCCATGTCCATTTTCTGCTGATATTTTTCTTATAGAATGAATTCATAATATATAGTTCTTGTCCTTCAGCAAAATCAACTAATCTGTCACCTCTATTGTCTCGCTCACCAGTTCCATATGGGCCAGTTGCATTTTCGTCTGTTCTTGTTGTTCCAATTCTGGCATTAAAATCACCCATCAGGATTTTGTACCTACATTTCTCCTTGAATAAAAGCTGGGCCACATCATCATAAAATTCCTCAATTTCCTCATCTTTATGGCTTATAGTTGGTGCATAAGCTTGGACGATTTGAAGCCTAAACTTTTTATTCAGCTGAATGACGCATTGGGCTAATCGGTCGGATGTACTTTCAAATTTTACCACACTGTCCTTCAGCTTTCGATTGATGAGGAATCCTATTCCGCCACATCGGCCATTTTCCGTACCTCGAGTGTAGAGTACGTGTCCAGTTGGTTCCAGTTTGATTAACTCTTCACCCTTCCTTCGTGTTTCACAGAGCCCAATAATATCCCAATGTATGTTGTCAAGTTCGATTAACAGTTCTTGCAATCGGGCCTCTGTTTTCATAGTCCGTATATTTAACGTTGCAATGTCAAAAGTCCAATATATATATATATATATATATATATATATATATATATATATATATATATATATATATATATATATATATTTTTTTTTTTTTTTTTTTTTTTTTTTTTTTTGGGGTCTGCAGAGGTCTGCAGCTCTGCATTTCTTATATACCAGCCGCCCCTGTTATATACAAAGATAGAGGAAAAAATCATTGATAAAACCAACTAGTCACTGAACACTTATTAAAGAAGCTTCTTTTCCGTGATATTCTTGTTTGTATTGTATTTGAAACAATTGAATGTTGTGAATGTATTTTGAATGTATTTTGGAATAGTCCCTTTTTAAACTCCAGCAGTAATCTGCTATCATGTGCGTATACCATCTTCCTTGGTAGCGGTCCTACATATTTTTAATATTCTGGTGAAATCTTTCACCTTGTTCCTCACTGATGTCTCTTAAATTTTGAGGAAAATGGTCTAAGTGGCTGTGCAAATAGTGCACCTTAATGCTCGTGTTACACTCAAGGGATCTGAAACTGTTAAGCATCTTGTTTACTAGTTTAACATAGTTTTCAGCTCTGCATTTGCCCAGAAAATTTCCGACAACTGCAACAAATGAAATCCAGTCTGTTCACTCAGCGTCATTTATTGAATTTACGAAGGCATGATACTTAATGAGTTAGCTGTCATATTTGTTGGCCGTCAAATATTTCTGCTTTAAATTGTTTGCGTACTCAACTTAGGCATTTTTGCCCTATATATGCAAAGTATGAGCCACTCTTATCAAGAGTCTTTACAAACTGCTTCATTAGACCCGTTAGATTTTCTCTCGTCCAACTAGGGGTAGGGATCGTTAATGACATTCTTTTCCCCAACTTCCATGTTTTCTCTCTTAGGTCACTCTTTTCTCATCTAGTGGTGTGTTTTGCTATTCCAGAGGCTCAAGAAACAAGGCTCAAGAAGCAAGAAGCAAGCATATTTGGTATGGTCACTTTGCTGTCCAAGGAGAAAGTTTACCATTTTTAAGTCCATACAAATCAACTTTTGATGTTCATGATACTTTAACTTCTCCAAGACCAAAACTATTTGTGTCATATTCTTTCATTTTCGTTGAGTGAACCATTGGTATTGAACCATATTTATTCCTATTGTGTAGAAGGATACATTTCAAATTTCGCTTCGCGCTGTCAATAAATAGGCGCTAATGATCTGGAAAATATTCAGGAGAACCCATGTTTTTCCAGCACTCCTCTAATTTTGTGACAAAATTCAAGATTGTCTTCTTGACAGAAGAATGGTAGCTGACTTTTTTCTCTTGTACGGTAAAAGCTACTTTTGGTTCCTTGTTCTAGTAAATTTTTGTAGTTCAACCTGGAAGCCAGTAATTCAGAAGCTTCTTTTGACAGGTTGAGATCTCTGATGAGGTCATTTAACTCATCCTGGTTGAAACGTTGAGGAATTGATGACAACCCTCATAATCACTGTCACCTTCATTAGTATCAGAAGGGTGATCAGAGGGACAATACTCTCCTCACGGAGCTCTGATAGCGGGTCAAACCTTGGTATCACTACTTTTGCTGATTGAGGGTCTAGAAACTTGAGAGCTAAAATCAGTTCTAAAATCCTAGACACCAAAAATGTTTTTTTTGTAGGACTTTGTTATATACCAAAATACTTTTCAACTTTTCTTCGATTCCACGCAAAAAGTAGTGTTTAACCAACATATAAAATTAACTTCTTTCCACGATAACAAAAATTGTTGATTTCGAAGATTTCTAGAAAGGAACCTACTTTTCAGAAATGATGTCAGGTTTGCGATTCCGGTCATTTGCGAGCCGGTCATCTATCCTAAAAATATTTGACTTTTCATTCGATCCTAGGATGTGCTGGTGTATATTTTAAGCGGCATAGAACATTACTGGATCGTTTTAGATCGACTAATATAAACCAGTATAAATTACAGTGCCTCATAAATAATTTCCTTTGCTTTAAATCACAAGAAATATTAGGAAAATTTGTTATCCATTAAAATCTTAGTTGTCACTCGCCCCGCTTTCTCCCATCTTCCAAACTTTTGTAATATAAATGAAGGATGTTGTTCTGGATGGAGTGCTTCTGCTGCTGGTGGTGGCCGTTGGAAGATGGAATGGAAAATTCCATTTTAAATATGGATAAAACTCTAATGAATTTTAGTACGTTTCCGACGTAGCCAGAGGGCGCTTTCCCCTTCGAGTTTCGAATGTATTTCGGGGAATTAATGTTTCGGGGCGTCGGGTGTGGTGTCGGGGGGATGGTTTTCGGAAACGATTTCGGGAGGGGTCTCGGAGCGTTGCTTAAAAATTGTACGGTTTCCATGAAACAAGAGGGAAACACGAAATCGAGAAAGTGATTTCGAGTTGAGCGATGTTAAGATGGAAAGTATATCGATATATAGGGTGTCTCAACTTAGTTATTTAGAACGTCTTTGTCATTTAATTTATTGTTCAATGCTTTTAGTTTTTATAGGAGGGTTGTTCAAGACAAAGTTCTCAGCCTGACAGGTGGCGCCAGTTTAACCAAATAATGCGTGCGTTTAGTTACTTGTTTGTGGCGGTCGAGTAAAGCAAACATGGTTTGATATATTCTGAAAAAAATTGGGTTGTTCCATGTTTCAAGTTCCCGGAATTTTTACAATTTGTTTGATTTTTCTCTATTTTTATTTACTTTGGCCAAGTGTATATAAACATTCCAAAGCCCTGTTCTTCTAAACCCTGTTCTCTACAAGACTATTGGTATTAGTTTTTTTTAAAAAAACTTAATTTTCGGGTTTTCGAAATGGGAATTCCAAGCGACAAACCCTTAATTATTGACACTTTCTATATTTTGTTTTATGTCGTGGTCAAAACGCTACCGATATATTTGTGCCAAATATAAAGAGGATGCCGTATTTACCGATCGGACTGCTCGAGATTGGTTTGCCAAGTTCAAAAATGTCAACTGTAACCTGAACGACACGCTCCACTCTGGTGTTAACCACGTTAAAGCGCTTTTGAAGGAAGACGACCGTCAAACACTCTCCCGACATCGCAATCTATGGTATTCGCACCGACGATAAACTAACCGATTTCTGTGATAGTTATTAATGTTTACCGGGTTTTGTGAAACGATGCGTCTTTCTGCGAAGAGTGTTGAGTAATTTCCTTATTCCATTTAGTTTTATTTTGGACTAGTTCTCTTACCTCCTTCTATTGAATAGAATTCTCTTTCTTATCATATCTTCTACCTTTTCTACTTTTCCTTTGTATTTTTCTTTAACATAATATATTAGTGTTTCTTTAGATATCCTGTGGACGTCCCATAACTATTTCATTTGTGGCATGGACACCAGCTTTGTTTTTAGGGTTTTCCTTATTTTTTCATTCCTGAATTTGTCCTTTCCTGTCTTGGCTTCTATTTTCCTCAGAACTCTCATTTCTGAATCATTTATTCTGTTTTTAACATGGTTTGATAAAACCCGATTATTAGTATGGCGAAATTCTGAGAAATATAGTCACAACCGTGTGAATTAAAGCGAGCAACCGGCCAGAACCGACTTAAATTAGATCACAGAAAGGAATTGCCTTCCATCGAAACAATGCTGGACAACACGCACTTTTACAACATTACTGGGATGTTTTGATCTATCCAATATACTCTCCCGATCTTGTGCCTTCTGTCATCTATTTATTTTTAATAAATTTTCTAATTACATCCTTGGAAGACTTGAAATAACACTTGGGTTAGATCTTTAACCAATAGCTTCAGAACTTCAGAATAGTGCGAGCTTATGTAGCTAGAGAAGAGATGGAGAAAGATTATCAAACAGAAGGGCATATTCAATTTTTCTCAAAAAAATGGGACGAAATTCTGAATCAACCCAATAACAATTGAATAAGTACAAAGGTTTCTAGTATCACTGTATGATTAGAAGAAATGCCAATTGTGGTATTACATAAAGTTAATATGAGGTATATAACAAATAGAATCTATGGTATTTCGTTGGGAAATTCCTGATTTAATTGGGAATGTGACTGAAATGTAGTCATTTGATTTTTTTATTACAGTAATGAATAAATTTACTTTACTGCAGAAAAAAATCTTCTTTTATATCATGGTAAAAATTATTATTATATTATTTTCCGAGCGCAAAACCCTACATAGTAAATAAAAACTAAAAACACTTACAAATTTCATTTTGTATTTTCTCTATCTCGCCTGTCGGCTTTCATGTCTTAATGTCCTTAAAAAATGTACAAAAATTTAAAAAGAACTATTTTATTTCTTCAACCGTCTCAAGTGTAATTAAATTTTTCTCGACGGAGACCTCGTTGAAAAAAGAACGAAAATCTTAATCGAGTAACTCTTTCGGAGAAATTTCAAAAGCCCAACGACTAATTGAATACCCAAAGTGATACGTTCTTTAGCGACCGGAAAAAAAATTGCCTGCAAATTGGGAGTATTCCGATGTTTAATTATTTCTTTAACGAAGCAAATTAATTCAAAAAACATAAATGCTTTTGAACGGAAACCAACGAAATGTTTAAGAACTTTAACTTATAAACTTATATATATATATATATATATATATATATATATATATATATATATATATATATATATATATATATATATATATATATATGTACACATACATTCTGTCAAAAAAGTATCGAGAATTGGTCAATAAAACATAAAATGTTTATTATTTATCCAAATTTATTGTATCGCCTTCAAAGCCCTTCAAATCCAATTGTCCAAACATTTTTTAAATGCATTTTCCGGAATCGACTTCTGTTCTCACCGCGAATTCTGTTTTATGTCGTCTATCGACTGAAAACGAGTGCCTCGAAGTGATAATTTGCGTTTTGGAAAGAGAGAGACGTCGACCGGAGTCATATCAGGTGGTTGTTCGCTGGTATTTTGTGAATTTGGTCAGAAATTCGTTCACAATGATAGCCTTGTGAGATGGTGCGTTGTCGCGATGCAAAATCCAAGAGATTTCTTTCCACAAATCTAGCTTTTTTTCGACGAATTTGCTCTCTTAAACGCAGCATAATGCTCAGATAATATTATCTATTTACCGTCTGACCTTCTGAAAGGAATTACACCGAGTACACCGCGATAATCAAAGAAAACAGTCAACATCACCTTAACTCTTGATCGACTTTGACGTGTTTTTTTCGGTTTCAGTTGGAAAGCGCCATTCCGAAGCTTGTTAACTGGTTTACAATACATTTTTTGAATGTGGGGTCGGAATTGACTCGTTTCTGAAGAAAATTCAGGTATTTCGGCACTAGTCGAGCGGCAACGCGTTTCATGTCCAAACAATCACATAAAATGGTACGAATTGATTCGTAAGATGCAGAAAGATCAGCGGCTATCTCTCTTAAACTTAAATGACGATTTTCACTCACCATTTCCGTCACTTTAGCGATGTTAACTTCAGCTGAAGACGTTGATAGCCGACCAGACCGAGGCAAATCTTTCACCATATTTCGACCGCTTTTGAATGCACATATGCACTGTCATAAGCATATGGTTTTGATAAAGTCGATTCACCGTAAGCCTTCTGCAATATTTTCAGCGACTCGGCACACGAAATTCCATTTGCAGTGTAAAATTTAGGACAAATTCTTTGATCGATGTTTATATCCATTGTAAACATCGCAAAATACTTGAAATATACTGACAAAATCGAGCACTGTAATCAAACTAAATGACAGATGACGTTCAAACTGCACGTCAGTATGGAGGACAGTTGAGCAAACTTAGCGGTAAAAATAATTTTGACAATCCCTTTGAGCGGTCTTTTCAAATGATTAATTTCCGGTACAATTATATATACGCCGGATGGCCGGAATATATTATGGCGTAAAAAAATTGCAAAATTATTAAATCACCAGCCAAAAAGCTATAATAAGAATAAGAGTAAACATTTTAAGCAAACCTGTGAATAAGCACATGGTAAATATTAATTGGAGGTTATTTAATTAATAAACTACAAATATTTTAATGAGCGTTATTTAAACATATTTTTAAATTAATAACCATGCCCTATATTAGCCCTGAAGGATGTGGCAACGTCGCAATATCGCTACGACAAATACTGTTATTTCAAAATTGCGGCAAACATTTCAATCTATTGGTAGGTACATTTAAATTCGATTTATGACCAAAAATATATTCTCTACCCGAATATTAGAATGTGGTTCTTATTTACGGGGAAACTGCAAAATTCCTAAAGGACTAGGCGTATTTACGGCAACGATATGCTGAAAGGCCACTTCCAGTTCGACAAACGTTTGTCCAGGTTTTGCAAAGATTTTTTATACGAATAGTGTGGTTCCAAAATTTCAAGAATTTGGGCGGCAGCGCAAATTCGGCTCTGAAGTCGAAGAACACATTTTTCATCGTGCTGAAGAGGATTCTATCAGAAGTACTCGAAAAATTGAGCGACAGGTTACAGTTTCCCATTGGATTGTACATAGAACATCCAAAGAACAATTACTCTATCCTTAACATGTACAAGCACACTTATCCATTGATTTTTTACATAGGCAAAAATATTGTAAACGGTTTATTGATCAGAACCAAAGAAATCTAAATATTTTGTTCCATTTTTTATCAGCCTCCGAAACTTATTTCGCTATAAATGCGATGGTCGACATTTTGAATAGTTACTTTAATAAAACAGTTAATTATGTTTTATTTAATATGACGTGAATAGTGTGTTTAAAATATGTCATAGTGTGAAAAATTAGTGCTAGTAATTTCAGCTTTGCATTAAACGACAGTAGCACAGGTCGACATAATTTTTGTAACATTGATGAGAATGCTCTCTGTGCGTTTCATTTGCGTAGTTATTAAAACACCTTTTCACCGAACTGGCCTTGCACGTCCCATTTTTAAGTACCTGATTCTCAAAACTTGAAGAGATTTACCACTAAACACCAAATCACCTTTTTTGAACTGCTCGATTCACGTTTCGCTAACCATATTAGCATCATCAGGAGATTATTTAATCTAAGATTAAATATCCAGGCCAGCTCATAGCCAACTACCGGTAACGATTGCGCATTTAAACCTGGACAACATGTTTCTCGGTGATTCTAATTCTTCATCAGGATCTGTTCCACAACTAAATCCTGAGAACACCAGTTGTTGAACACTACTCAATATTTTCAACGATTACCAGTGAATCTCACTTAATTACTCAGAATTAATTAAATGATTTGGTAGGTGACCTGGGATTCTCAAAACAAAAATCGGAATTTCTTGGATCCTGAGTTCAACAGTGAAACCTGGATAAAAATGCAATGAATGAGCTTAATATGGAACATGTGCCTTCAGTGTAGTATATTTTCATAGATTCGTCGAAATATAGCTTAAAAGCAGTCTATAATGGAAACAAAAACTCATCTATTCCCTCAGCCCATTCATTGACAATGAAAGAAACCTATGACAATTTTGGAACCATACTAAATTGCGTTAAATATGAACAATATTAGTGGGATATTTTTGGGGATTTAAACGTGATAGGTATAATGCTACGACTTCAAGTGGGTTTTACAAAATATTGCTGTTTTTTTTCGTGTCTATGGTACAGTATAGTGCAGTACAGGGCAACAAAAGAACATTACAGTAAGAAAGCTTGTCCTCATAGAAATTATTTTAAACCTGGTACTTCAAACATAAAATATGCCCCCCTTGTTAACACAAAAAGGTATTTCTATCGCCTCTACATATTCATAGCTTGGACTAATGAAAAACTTTTCTTTTTTTTTCCTTTATTTGGGTTTTTCGCCACTATCTAAAACTAAGGAAAATAAAGTTAAAAACAAAACAAACCGAATTTATGCCGAAACATAAGGAATAAATTGCGATAAAAATATAATTTTTTATTTTCAAATAATACCTTAAGACTAAACTTGAAGAGATTTACCATTAAACACCAAAACGCTTTTTTGAACTGCTCGACGCACGTTTCAGGAGATGATTAAAGCATTTAGGTGTTTAGTGGTAAATCTCTTCAAGTTTAGTATTTCACACCAAAGGTTCCAACAGAAGAATTGAAATACCTTAAGAGGCCAATGCAACAAAGAGTACATTCTGATGGATCTATGTAAACAAGACGATAATTGGGTTCGATGATCAAAATAAACACGACGTTGCCATTTTTAAGAGTATTAAAGTGACTCTTCTGATCTGTTTTTCGCGGAAATGGTTTACATATTCTTACACCTTGGCTTTCCTCTGCCACTCGGGTACAATATACTTAACGTTGTCATCAATCCATCGTGCTTTCGGTCTTCTTCGCGGACGTTTGCGATCAAGCGGTATCCACTTCAGGATTGTCTTGGTCCATCTGCCGTCCCATCGCCTCGCTATATGGCCTGCCCATCTCCATTTCAATTGCTTTACTCTTCCAATGATGTCACATACTTTTGTTTGTTCCCTGATCCATGCGCAGGACTTTCTATCTCGTCTTGTAATGCCAAGCATAAATTTTTCCATTCCCCTCTGTGCCACCCGAAGTTTTTAAATTGATTGCGATGTGAATGTCCAGGTTCCACCTCCCGGGCGGTATTCCCCTCCATTGAAATCATCTGCCCAAGATATATAAAGCTCTCCACAATCTTCAAATCTCTTCCTAAAACTGAAATTCTTCTGTCCTGAGCGAAGTTATTGAACATAACCTGACTCTTTTTCAGGTTTATTTTGAAGCCAAATAATTCGCCAGCCCTGTGCTGAGTCTTGTGAAATGAGAATAATATCATCTGCAAATCTAAGATGGTTTAAGTTTGCACCATTGATCTTTACACCATCCTGCTCCCAATCCAGTTTACGGAATACTTCTTGTTCTGCCGTACACCTCGTTCTACATTAATTCCCACTTCAAGATCATCAAGGTGAATTGTGGCAGTAGCTCCATCATATATCGATTTTAATAGGTTTACATAGGCTCTCTCTACACCTTGGCTAAGCAGTGCATCCATTATCGCATGCTTTGAGATGGAATCAAATGCTTTTTGGTAGTCGGTAAAAGCCAAGCACAGTGGCGTGGTGTATTCGTTGTGCCTTTCTATGACCTGCTGCTATATATATATATATATATATATATATATATATATATATATATATATATATATATATATATATATATATCCCCGATCGTCCCTCCGAACTGTTTTCCTTGCGTTCGTCTAGAGCTCGGCTGATGACGGCTGAAAGGCTAGAAACCGGTCCCGAGAGACACGTGACGTCGCATGGTTGACAGTTCGGCGAAGGCGATCGGTGGCACCACGTGGAAAAAGGGTGAAAGATTTCTGTAATATTTTCCCTCCACGGTCCGTTACGCTACCTTGTGGGCATATATATATATATATATATATATATATATATATATATATATATATATATATATATATATATATATATATATATATATATATATATATCCGTAATTCCTTTCCGTTTTTTCTTTAAAAAACACGTTATTTACAATGGATAGGTAAAATGTATTGCAAGCGCGTGCCCCATCGATGCGAAAGGGTGGTAGTCGGATGGAGCCAGGTCTGGAGAGTACAGCGGGTGCGATAAAACTTCCTATCTAAGTGATTTCAACACTTCTTTGACTAGTTTTGCTGTATGAGACAGCGTGTTGTCATGCTGCAAAATCACCTTATCATGTCAGCGCCTTGAGCGCCTTGTGGACGTTTTTCGATCAATGCACAGTTCAAATTGATCATTTGTTGTCGGTAGCGATCAGTATTAAGTGTTTCTCCAGATTTCAACAGTTCATAATATACGACACCAACCTGGTCCCACCAGACAAAGGGCATAGTCTTGCGACCAAAGCGATTTGGACTTGCAGTCGATGGGCAGGCTTAACCAGGTGATAACCATGATTTTTTCGCTTGGAATTTTCGAAATAAATCCATTTTTTATCACCCGTTACTATTCGATGCAGAAATGACTTCCTTTCATACCTTTGAAGCAGCATTTCTCTGACGATTTTTCGATTTTCTAATTGCCTGTCATTCAATTCATATGACACCCATCTTTCCATCTTTTGGATCTTTCCCATCGCTTCTAATCATTCACAAATTGCGACTCGGCTTACATTCAACTTTTCTGCAAATTGTTTTTGGGTTTGTGTTGGGTCTTCATCCAATAACTCCTGAAATTCCGCATATTCAAACGCTTTCGGCCTACCAGGACGTTCTTTGTCTTGAACGTTGAAATCACGACATTTGAATTGTCGAAACCACGTTTCACATGTTCTTATGGTTCGAGCATGCTCGTTGCCAGTCTCTACCAGCAAACGATGACTGTCAGCGGCTTTTTTCATTTGATGAAACAAGAATAGTAATGCGTTATATATATATATATATATATATATATATATATATATATATATATATATATATATATATATATATATATATATATATATATATATATATATATATTTCAATTTTCTAGAAACAATTTTCTCCAGATGCAGATGTTGCATCAGTTTCAGATGTTGCAACATTTTTGAATGGAATCTCTTCTAGTTCATTCGGCTTGACTCTGCCTACCTCTCTCCGAATAAAACTGAGATAATAACGCGCAATTTATAAACTCGACATATCACGCTGTTGGGTATATCCGAAAGAAACAATTTATGTTTATTATTTTCACTGATTTTTTATTAAATTTACATTTTATTCGTTGGTTTTGTAATCAGCATATTTTGACACAAACATCTAATATCGAGTCACCAAACTTTATGGGTTTTACAGCTCAATAAAAGGAAAACGACAGAAATCAAATCAAAATGCAATTTCGATTCGAACAACGGGACGCGTTGTTATCATTATTAAAAAAAAACCGTCTCTTTTTCGGTTCGGTTCTCGGTGCATTACTGTAATTTTACCGCATACACAATGTGAAATGTCAACTGGAAACGCGATTATATTGCTTTAATGTGCAGCAATTTAAATTTCAATTTTTTCATTAGTAAAAAAAAATTCCAACGAGAAAAAAATTTATGATAAAATATCACAGATTAGCTACTTTAGTCTCCATTCTTTTTTCTTCTTCTTTCTGCCTTTTCTTCCATTTATTTTTGTTTATATTTGTTTATATTATTGTGTTTATATTTGTTGTTCGTATGTCAAGTCCTATTTGGATTATATCAAGCAAGAATGTTTTGTCCTTATTGTTTATATGTTACATAGAATAATTTCATGAATGGTCGTAAATCATTCCGGATATCAATCCGTTCGTTCTGTGAAAAGTCACGACATTTAAAATGTATTATGGTATGAAAAATGGTGCTAATCATTTCAACTTTGACGTTAAAGGCAATGGTGTGTAAGTTCTCCTTTTTTTGTAATAAAACAAACCCAATTTGTGGTGTGAAAAGTATGAAATAAAAATATATAACATATGTTCAAACAATATCTTAAGATTGGACTCTGTACTTGAAGCGAACAATACTTGCCAGGATGCCAAATGATATTTTTGCGAAACGTCTTGACTGACCCAACTCTTCACCGAATCAACGGAATAATATCCAAATATATATATATATATATATATATATATATATATATATATATATATATATATATATATATATATATATATATATATATAATTATTATTATTATTATTATTATTCACCTATGAGCCCTGGTGGACCACGCGAAGTACAGTTAGAGGTGTTTATTGTTGTTAGCCTTCCTTTGCGCCCATACCGATTTCATTCTTTCGATATGAGCTTTTTTCCTTTCGTCAGACGTTTTGTCTGAAACAGCCTCTATCCTGAATTCCACTTTGTGTAATATTTGCTGATCTTAGGTCCTCTTTAATTACAGCAATCCATTTAATTAATTCTACTCTAGCTCTACTCCTATTTTCATAAAATTCGACTATTTGTCTAGTTAGCCTACTCGGACTCATCCGTTTTATGTGTCCATAAAACTTAAGTCTTCTTTTTCTCATATAGCTATGTATATCTTTGTATTGTTTGATTTCTTGGTTTTCTCGAAGTCGGAAGTTCGTTCTCGAATGTTGTACTATTTATTTGTTTGGGGCCTAAGATTTTTCTTATGATTTTTCTTTCCTTCTTTTCAATCTCCTTGATATCTCTCTGCTTATTGAAAATGAGCGTTTCTGCGCCATATAGACATTCTGGCTTAATTACTGTGTTGTAATATCTCAGTTTTGTGTTTCTAGATATGCATTTTTTGTTGTAAATATTTTGCGTAAGTCTCCATGCAGTTTCCATTTTTTGACAACTACCCTTATTGGCCGCTTTTTCCAACCCGTTTTCCATGATTATTTCACCCAAATATTTGAAATGAGAGACTTTAAAATTTGGAATATTCAAACATTTAACTATTTTATTGATATTAAGTTTTTCTTTCACTCGTTTACGTAATCATCATTTTATTGCAACTCTTCTGGTACCAAATACGATACCAAATGACCAATGTATTAAATTGATTTATTATTTTGGTGTGATTTATTAATTTGCCTTCAAAAGGAATTTAAAAATAAAAAGATTAACTTTCAATAAAACTAATAATCTAATAATCTCAATTCTTCACGAGCATCATCTTTTAGTTCTCGCAGGGTACGAGGAGGATTATTTTGTTTTTTGATGCGTGTTTTTAGAATATCCTAAGCATGTTCAATAACATTCATGTCAGGGGAAGTTGCTGGTGCTCTTCATCAAGAAAATTTTGTACTGCTGCTGTTTGATGAGGAGGTGTGTTGTCATGCATAAAAACAAATCTATCGTTCACTGAGCCTTGGAGCAGTCGCACAACAGCATTTAAAACTTTCTCGATGTTTACAGTACCAGCAACTCTTCTCTCCTGGACCAGTAGATGTGTCTGTGTACCCTTCATAATACCACCCCAAAACATCACGCTCCCACCTTCAAATGAGATACGTGGTCGAGCTGTTTCTAATCGGGCTTGTCGACCTAGAACTCTCCAAACTCATGTTCTTCGTGAATCGGAAACCAAGCCAATTCTCGTGTCCTCAGAGAACATCACGTTATTCCAGTTACGATTATGATCCACCATTTGGCGAGCCCATTGCAAACTTAAATTTTTTTGTTGAAGGTTTAGTTTGGGAACACGTAAAGATCTTCTGCGATGTAAATTTATAGTTTTGACTATGCGAGTTGTCATTTGTGGGGAAACATTTACTCCTTCAAGCCTAACAAGTTCTCTTGATATACCCCATTCCAGACGATTTCTTCGACCTATCATTGATATCTGCCGGTCTTGGGCAGCTGTTGTTCATCGTTTTCTACCACTTCCGCGGCGATCCGTAACGTCATTTGTCTCTTGGAATTTTTTGTGAATTTTAAATACAGCACTTTGGAAAACACCTCCAATTTCCGCGATATCACATTGATAGAGCCCTATTGTAACAAAACAATTACTCTTGAACTGTTAAAATGAGATATCATGTTTCTAGGTATTTTTAAAAGGATTGATTGAAAATTGTAATAGAACTGAAATAATATCTAAATACCAGTATCAACGGAATGGACAAACATTGAAAAACTTATGTTATCAGCAAACAAATGTTTTTGTTATATTTTTATTTATTTATATATATATATATATATATATATATATATATATATATATATATATATATATATATATATATATATGTATATATATATATATATATATATATATATATATATATATATATATATATATATATATTTATATACCATTTCCCTTTTCCTAACATAAAAAGTAAAATAAGAGTCTTTTTATTTTAACTCGTCGCTCATTTGTGTTTTAGTACACACTTTATTCCTCATTGCCGCTAAAATTAAAAACATTTTAATCAGAAGTGCCGATTTTCGACTGTTTGTCAAGTGGTTAGTTACAGTGACAGTGACAGAATTTAACGATGTAAAATGTATACAATATGTATAAAATATTTAATATATACTTTCGAAGAGAAAATTGAAATTATTTGAAAATTGAATATATTGATGAAGCTACATTTATCCTTAATGGCTTTGTAAATAAACATAACCTAAAACCATAACCACAAATAAACTGTATATACTGAGATACAATCCAATACTTGAGAACAATCTACATCTGTTTCGAGAGGGTCACGAGCAGTTCCTCAAAAGATTAACTGATTTATCGAAGGAAATTTTACCGGTGAATTGTATTTAAACTTGGAAAACGAAATCGATCCATTCATAACACAGTCCTTAGAAAACCAAATCGATGAAGACGAAAACCCACTCTTGGATGAACAAAATTTATACATTCAGCATGACGGCGCAGCACCACACTACGCATTACATGTTCGACAATGGCTGGATCAAAGGTTTTCTGGCAAATGGATAAGCAGAAGAGGCGCGGTGGAATGGCCGGCGAGATTTCCAGATATAATGCCACTGGATTTCTTTTTTTGTGGTTATCTAACGACAGTTGTATAGAGAACTTCGACGTACAATATTCCGGACCTAAGAAATATAATTATGCATACATACAGGTTAATAATAGACATCTTTCAAAACGTTCGAAAATAATTCGAGAACAAATTATACTATTTTTTAGCTCTACTATTTTTTCGACATCTAAATTTTCATTTAAGTTTCATTGTTGAAAGCACTGTATATAGATTCATCGATTTTGTTGTATGCCCAAAAACTTTTTCCGGATGTACATGCGTAGAAAGGAAAGGAAAAGCTTTACGGTTAGAGACGCATCAGCATCTAAGGCTATTTAGCGACTGGACCTACAGCTTAATGTGGGTTCTGAACCACAGTCATCAGCTACCGACAAACCCAGGCCAGCACCCCCCTCAGGCTATAATGCCTTGGTTATGTGTCTACCCATAAGTCTATCAGGAAGCCTACTGACTGGCAAGTGACTAACGTAGAACACTTCTCAGAAGGCATCTGGCCTTGCCCAGCTTTTAACTGGCGTGACTGAGGGGTAATTCGTTGTCGGATTTTACACTCTTGCCTAGAAACAATCACAGACATTTAGGTGTGGATATGTGTGGGCGTGTGTGTGTATATGTGAGTGTATATAAGTGTGCGTGTAGGCTAGGAAGTAAGACGGACAGAAGAATTAATGAGAAACACCCATCCGAGCTCTGGAATCGAACCAGCTACCAGGCAGGCGACTAACCCACCAGACCACCGCGGCCGGCCATTACATGCGTAGATGGGTTTCTTTTTATGAAAAGGTTTTAATTTAAGTTCGGCAAAGTAATTGGGTTTTCACGATGTTTCGACGAGATCGCATTCGTCACTTACAAGTGTTCAGTAAATGCAGGCTCGAAATAAAGTGCTGTCAGGCAGGTCTCTACGTTGCTTATATGGTATGCGATCGGATATTGTAGCGTGGCCATTTTCGTTGTGTTGGTTCCATGGTGGTATTTGGGTTTAGTTTCGATGTATCCACCTCATGTTGACATTTGCAATAGCAGCACTAAAAACACGGGAATTATATCAAATCATACATTAATGTATCGAAAAAAACACTTTAATTACAGAGGAATATAATGTAGAGAATACAGTAAAGTATGGACGAAAACGCAGAAGAATATGCAAGGAATACAGGAAGAATGGTTAATAATCAAATCGCAAAAATCACTTAAGATAGAAACCTAGAAATATGTAGACTAGGAAACACATGTAAAGGATAAATAAGAACAAAAACTTAGTATTAATCTTAAACGAAACTTAGGCTGGGAGAAATATATGTTTGATCTAAAATAAGAAAAAAGAACAGGAAAACTGGATTTGAGACAGATAGATACAGTTAGAGAGAGAAAGAAACAGGGGGAAGGGTTTGATGAAATAAAGAGAGAGATAGAAATATTTTTATAAACAAAATCTAATTATTTTAAATGCAAACAACAACTGCAAATGAGGAAAGAAAAAATGGAACTTAGTAGTGGTATTTACAAAGAACGATGAAAAGTTGGCAGTTTTTTCGCACGAATATGATTCGCGTGACTGTCAGTTTTAGACTGCTAAACACGCGAACGTGGCAATCGTTCTGATTATCGTCGAGCGCCTTTTGATAAATAATAGCGTTAATTTAACAACTGTTATATAAATCAATTTGATTTTTCTAAGAGAACAAGAGCAATAAGAGCATGAGATAAATGGGTGCTTTGTCAGTTGGCAGTTTATGATACCGGAGTACGCCAAGGAGATTGGTACGTCAAGGAATGTGCATGAATGTGCATATTTGTAAGACACATAATATTTACAATAAGAAATGCATATTCACACCCACAAAAATAAGATACTACAACACAGTAATCAAACCAGAGGTACTACACGCAAGCGAGACACTTACACTTCACCCAAAAGGCGACATAGAATACATATTAATAGAAGAACGCAAAATTATTAGGAAAATTCTCGGCCCAAAACTGACAGAAGAAGGATACAGACTACATTTTAGAAAGACCACAGAGAGAATGTCCAACGTAGCGGCGGACATTAGAAAAAGAAAGTTGAAATTCTTTGGACATATGAGTAGACTCCCATCGACAAGACTCTTCAACACAATTCTTACATACATACAAGAAGTCAAGTCAACAGTACCATGGATTGCAAAAGTGAGAGCTGATCTGGGAAAGGCAAAAATGGACCCGACAGAGATTGAGGATAGAAGAACGTACAGAAACAAAATACATATGTGGAACGTTGCGTCAGAGAGCGAAGTTTCGAGGAGATCGGGGACAAGGTGGACGGAGGAGAGAAAATAATCTACGGAGAAAGGATGAGAGAGGTGTGGAGGATCAGAAAGAACATACAGCTAGATGTGCTTTAATATATCTTAAAGGATTTATAAATCAACACAACTGCAAAATTTGGCCCGATAAAATCCTATTGAACTATTGAAGATACACCTGAATATATCTGTGAAAGAGTAATCGAAAATTGGGTCACCAGAATGTATTTCACCAGACGAAGTATATATTGGAATGGCATTGTTTTCAAAACATTAGTTGTTACACACGTTGTGTTAACACTATTTTTGGACAACCCTTTATAAACAGCCAGTAATTTAATAAGTATAGGGTTTTCCATTAAGGGCGTTGGAATTTTAAATGAAATTAAATAAATTGTATATCATTAATTTGTTTTTTTGAATGAGATATCATTAATTTGTTTTGTTTGAAATTGTTGATTATTAATTTCAACTCAACCAGCATAGCTTGGCCTCTGAGATGCGCAAAAGAAAGAGTGAGAGGTTCATTGTCTAAGAGAGACAGAGAACGGAGAGTTCCTCGAATGTACAGTTCACGCAACAATTTTTCGCAATAACTTGCGACTTGCAACTAATAATAATAATTAACGATGCGTGTTTAAAATAAGCGTATTCGTCAATTTCAAAATTAAGTATTAATAATGGTAAATAAAATACAATTATTTGTTCAAATTCACTGTATTTTAAATTGGGTCTGTATTAGATTTAAAAATTGAGATTTATTGACATCCAAACACGTAAA
>JARFXV010002072.1:127500-162787 GCA_031761425.1 Cosmopolites sordidus
TATATATATATATATATATATATATATATATATATATATATATTAGACTGTTTTAAACAAATCGACTATTTTCTTCTTAAAGGTATCGAAATTGCTGACTTATTATATCTAATTAATTCTTTAAAAAACCTGTATGTAAAAATACTGATTTACTTTACTTATTTATATGTCAAGATGAGCGAAACACAAAAACAAAAAAAAATTGTATGATGTAATTTATATGACACTACTAGCTGTACTGATTAAGTGTCCCTTCAAGGACGTTCCCTTCTACTATTAGATATAATAACAATTTTCAGTTGAAAAATTGAATAATTTTAATTTTATAATTAATAATAAAATAATATAATTATTTAGAAAAAATCACATTTGGATTTAAATAACTTACGATTTTTACGGAGTTTAGAAAAATTAATTCATGAAAATGTACATGTAAAAATGCAGAATGATCTACAAAAAAGGTTGAATAACATTTTTCGATAAAATTGATAGTTTCGTCCAAAAACTGGAAAAATATAAAAATTTATTATGGATTCAACTTTTGTCTCGAATAACTTTTGAAAAAGTAAATTTATTGAAGATTTATAAGAGATCTTTTTTCACTTTCAATTTCCTACAAAGATGTGTAAGTCTGTTCCGCTGAAGAGCTATAAAATTCCAAATTAAAAAAAAATCCTGTGTTATTTAAATGGGAAATTGAAATTTGCCATGCGGCACCTCTTAATATTAATATTAAGAGCTCTAACTTTTACAGTATTTTTTACGTCATTTCTAACAATATATTCGAAACTTTTAAGAAAAAAAAAAGCCGATTTTTTTGAAACAGAGTAATATATATTGAGCTATTGAGAAAGCTATAAAGCGATTAGACCTTCAGCTTAACGTGGGTTCCGAACCACGGTCATCAGCTACTGAAAACCCCGGTCAGCACCCTCCTCAGGCTATCAACCCTTGGTTTTGTGCTTAACCGAAAATATCTCGAGAAGCCCTTAATATTAATATTAAAAGCTCTAATTTTTACAGTATTTTTTACGTAATTCCTAACAATATTTTCGATACCTTTAAGAAAAATAAAGTCGATTTTTTGAAACTAATCTAGTTTCAAAATAAAATTCGAAGCCGTTTAAATGTTATAAACGTTTGAGTGAGTGTCCCTCGGTCGAACGGTTGGAGCGCGTGGCATGTAGTATGGAGCGGTCGAGCTTTGGATAAAAAGAAGAACGTTAGCAGATGTTATTTTGTTTCTTTTAACGTGCTGGAATAGCTGATTAACTAATAAGTTGTTTACATTGATTTATTACTGCTTTAAATTTACCTTTAGTGCCATTCTAATTTTCGTCTTTCTCGAAACTACTTTTTTCGAATTTGTATACATTCTAGCTCCTACAGTTTTTGCTCAATCTTTATCAAACTCAGCACATAATTTCTTTATAAAAATACGCTTGATTTGAACCTAAACAATATCTTTATTGTAACTAATTTTTATTGCAAAAATAAATACAAAAAATGATAAAAAATCATACTAAATTTTCACATTTCTCAAAAAAATATGAATTTTCGATTTTTTTGTGGGAAGTGAAAAAGGAAAGTGATGGGAAGTGAAAAATAAAATGATTTCAGATAAAAATTGTGCCCTCAAGGATGTACATAAATTGCCCAGCCGGATCGCGACGTACAATGCGCGGCAGCTGGTATCTCCGTTATTTTTCAAGGATAATGTTTGAAAATTTTAGAATATACTCATATTCTCATATATATATATATATATATATATATATATATATATATATATATATATATATATATATAACATGTGATTTTAATCATTTAGAAGTAGTGAGCTCAGTGTAAAAAACAAAGAACGAAGGGCACAACCGGAGAACTTTTTAAGACACCAAACTGCTTACTTTATGAAATTTTAACTTAACTAAACTTAACTTTAACTTAACTTAACTAAATATATAAATAATTTAGGTTTCATTTAAAAAAAATCCCTGTAGTTCAAATTCGAAATTATTCGAAATTATTTTCTTTTCTCTTTTATTGGTTTATTTCTCCCGTACCATTTTATATAATATTATATATAATTAATCGTATAATAAATATAGACAAAAAACTTTTGTAAGCTTTCCATGAAAGTTGTTTTTTGTGCAAATGTTGAATTTATGTTTGCTTATAATGAAAACAGACGGTCCTTATATTGCTTGAATGAACGTTGTTCTTTCGAGGGGGTGTATTTGCGCTGGAAGGATTTTGAAACTGTAACAGAATTTGTGCCCTTAGTTTAATTAGCTATACTTATCTGGAGGTTGGCCAGACCATCTTGGGGTCTCGTATTGTAGACTTTGCCATATCATGATATAAAAGCAAATCTCTGTTTTATTTGCAGATGAAAATTTATAAGGTGTTTATTTTAGCTTGAAATAACAGCTGTTTTTATGAAATGAAAAAGCTTTATATAGTAATTAAAAAAACAACATTTTGGATGATTATTTGGGAATGCGTAAATTGCAATCGAAATGGGTACTGCGTTTGCTCACAACGGATCAAAAACAACAACGTATTGATGATTCTGAGCAATGTTTAATCGAAACAAAAAGGATTTTTTATGCGATATGTGACAATGGATGAAACATGGATCCATCATTACACTCCGGAGTCAAATCGGGAGTCAGCTAGGTGGAGAGCAGCCGGCGAAAGTTTCCCGGAAAAAGTCCAAAGCGACGAAAAACACAAACCTCGACAGATAAGGTTATGGCTCTGTCCTTTGGTATGCGCATGGCATTTTGTTCATAGCTTAGCTTCAAAAAGGTAAACCCATCAAAAGCGAATATTACATAGCGTTATTAGGGCGTTTGAAGATCGAGATCGCAAAAAAGGCTCCAATTGAAAAATAAAAAAGTGCTGTTTCAAAAACTGTGTCTCAAATCGTTGGCAGTGATGGTAGCTAAACTGCATGAATTGCACTTCAAATTGCTTCCTCATCCACCGCACTCTCCAGATCTGACCCCCCAGCGACTGTTCTCCTGTCCTGAGACCTCAAAAAATACTCAGAAAGAAATTTCGTTCTAATGAAGAGGTAGTTACGGAAAATGAAGGATATTTTGAAGGCAAAGAGAAATTGCTCTATAAAAATGGTGTAAAAATGTTAGAAAAGCCTTGAAGTGCAGCCTTGAAGTGCTTGTACTGCTCTTCTAGGAGAATTTCTTGATGAATAATGTCGAAATTTGCAAAAAAATGTTTTATTTGTCAGACCGAGGACATATTGACCGATGTGTTATAATTATAGCCTAGGGTACTTTTGTCCCTATTATAATTCTGAATTTAATGCTTAGTCAAACCTGCGCAGAAGATCTGAAGGTTGAAATCTTTTGAGTTTTCATAAGTAACACTAACCTAACTCTAGTTGGTTAGCTAACGCATTAGAGCGCACTTTTGGTCTTTCATTGTATATTTTACTTTATTGTTTAACCGACTCTATGATGGATGAATCTGGGATGTCTTGCTGGATAATAAAATTGAGCATATATCTTGGAGCAGTTACGATTACACACGTAATTTTAGTCTGAAATCTCTGAAGAATTTGAAAGCTAAAATGTGCCGTTGAATATCATATCTCCAAACTTGTTTGACCTTGTATTTTATGCCGTTAGCTTGTAGTAATTGGCAATTTATAAGCGTAACTTATGGGCAAGTATCTATTTTCAGAGTAAAGGTTACGGATTTTGCTAACTTTTACTAAAAAAACATTAAAATACAAATAATGATAAGATGAAAGATATCTAAACTAACAAGCACCAATAAATGAATATATTAGCAAAGCTTGCATCATACGATGCGGTGTGGCTCAAATGTTCGCCTCTACGTTTCAGTCAAATATTTGATGATTGACACGGCAAATATAGTGCGTTTCAAGATATATCATCAACCGATTGGCTGCAATAAACTCTTAACAACCCCTGCCGTTACAAAACCCGACAAAGTTGCAAGAAACGTAAACAGGGCCAGGCCTAAATAAAATAACAGGTAAAAAAATAAAATTAATCTTATACCTGCAGTGCAGTTCTATAAATTCGATCGTATTTTTATTATTCCAAACGTGCTAAAAATGTGGCGTTCTTGGCAAGATAATGATCATTGTACCTCTGGTAGTGCTAATTTTAAAAGAAAATATTTATCGCCCGCTGCTAAGCAAGTTGTTAAAAATGTGTATTATTGAATAGGGGGCTCAATATAAATGCAGCCGCAGCAGAAACGTCTTCATTAAAGAAAACTCTGTTGTCTACAGTTAAAAATATTGTGACGAAGCCAATTAAAACTAAGAAAGTCCGTAGTGATTCTGGTTGACGAAAGGGACAAAGATTTGATTCGAAGCAAAATTTATGCTATGTATGAAGTGCAAACTGTGCCTTCATTGCATTCATTGCAACGGCGTTTTGCATATCGGACCATTAATAAAATATCTGTATAAAAAAAATACAGATTAGAAAATCGTCCCACCTTGATGAAACATGATTTGATATACATGAAACGCCAGCAAAAGGATGTATAGATACATCAAGAAAATGCCAATTCAAAGCCCCAGCGAACAAGAGAAGAAGAATTACAATTTTACATGCTGGTTCCGAGGATGAATGAGTTCCAAATTGTTTACGGTTGTCCTCCACAAATATTATACATTCATCTATGGACTACCATGGCGACTACACAGCAGAATTTTTTGAAGATTGGTTTATAAACAGCCTTTTGCCAAATGTGCTTAAGAGAAGCGTAATTATAATGGACAATGCTAGTTATTAACCGCCAAAAAAATAAAGTTTCTAATGCAAATAACCTAAATTGAAACTTCAGAACTATAAGTTCAAAAACGATATATACTTCGAAAATACATATAAAAATGTTATCTTTTAGAAACATTAAAGACATTTAGTATTAAAAAGTAATATGTATGTGATGTCATTGCTGCCGATATGGGATATACGCTTTTACGCCTTCCCTCGTATTACTGTATTTTTTATCCATTTGAGCATATGTGGCATCAGGTAAAATCCAATGTTAGAGCAGAAAACATTTCTCCGAGTCTAAGTGCAAGAGCTGTAACATTAATTAGGAGGGTTGCAGATAGTATTTCCAAAGAAAGTTGGATGACCAATTCGATTAACCATGTTAATAGAATAGAAGATTCCTATGTATCATTTATTAATAATATAAAACTACTTATTATTAATGTAGAACAAAGTGACAGTGACACCTCGCCAGTAAGTCTTTGTGATAGAAATACCGGTCCAATTAGATAGTCACCTACAATTCCAACCCAAACATTCAACGAGAACTGATGTTCAAAACTATCTTCGCATACCTCATGCGGATTTTCATCTGCCCACACATGGTTATTATGAAAATTCCTTATTGCGTTTCTTGCGAAAGTGGCTTCATCGGTGAAAAGAATTTGTGTCAGGAATAGAGGAATGCGAAAGTTTGCAATATCCATTGACATAATGCAATACGTGGAGGAAAATCAACATGTAGTAGTGCCTGAATGCGCTGAATGTGGTATGGATACAACAAATTGTCCTTAAGAATTTTTCAAACTGTCCAGTGACTCACATTCAAAGTATTTGCAATTTTTCGCGTAGAACTACCAGGCTCTTCCGCTATCATGTCCAGCACATTCTGTCCCAATTGTACCGTTCTTACAGTCAGTGATCTTCCTGACCCTTCAGTTCGTTTCAATGTGCCTGTTTCACGAAGACGTCGATGAATGTTTTCGAAGATTTTTCGGTCAGGGACATTACGGGCTGGCAATCGTTCAATGTATAATCGCCTCGCTTGTAATGCATTGCCATCAGCAAGTCCATACTTGAAGTGCATGTCAGTCATCTCGGCGTTTGTATACATTGTGATAGAGGATTTCACTCACTATTTAAGACACATCAAACAGCCAAACGTCACTCAATCTATGTAAACAAATGCGACCGATGAAATCCACTTACTAAATAAAACAGCCGTTCCAAGTGATCGAGATCGAAAAAAAATGTTTTGTACTTGATAAACTCATTGACGTACACCCTACTTTTATTTACATTAATGATAAAAATAATATTTACATTGATGATAAATATTGAATATGGTTGTCGCAAATTTTGTTCGCCCTGTATCTTCGAAACAAAGGGGTTTTTCAAAAATCAGCATAGGACAAAATATTCTTAGAATAGGACAAGGAATAACCCCTTGCATTTTTGCCGCAGGTTTATATATATATATATATATATATATATAAATTTATATATATATATATATATATATATATATATATATATATATATATATATATATATATTTATATATATATATATATATATATATATATATATATATATATATATATATATATATATATAAATTTATATATATATATATATATATATATATATATATATATATATATATATATATATATATATATATATATATATATATATATATATATATATATAAATTCATATATATATATATATATATATATATATATATATATATATATATATATATATATATATATATATATACACTAATTTTGTTAATAAATTTCGGCAATTTACGAACTATTGCTCTGATGCTAAACGTTCCATAATGATTTGCAAAACTAATGAAACAGATATATGTAGACTTGAGCGCAAACTTACCCTATAAGAGGTTCGAATATACTAAAAAATCATTCTTTTCAAGATAATTTCAGTTTATCATATTACTGATGAAGTTAATTGATGTTATAGGATAATTTAAACCGTTTCACTTACAGTTCTTTTTCTGTTGAATGCAACCTTTGTCAGGATATTTTGATTAATATTCAAAATATTAATATGAGATGATATGATATTAATATTAATATCACAAAATATTATTGTGAGATTGAAATCGAATTAAAATTATAATTAAATTTAAGTTATAATTTTTATTGTACATAATTTACAAATGTACATAATAAATTAAAAATACCCAAATCAATAAACAATGTTTTAGTCATACATAATAATTTAATCATAATTTAACCGTATTTTATTTTTCCCAAAATTATTCAGAAGTTAAACCACTCCGGGTCAGGCGCTTTTTAAGAAACTAGAAATATTTGTATTGAGATTTATTGGGACAATTAACATTTTGCCGAAGAACAACAAAATATCTTGTAACGGACTATACCTTGCTATACAGTGGAACGAATGTTTGATCCAATACATTTGATTTCAATGTTGGTTCAATTTTTTGTGGTATTAAAAGTTTTTTAATTAAAAGTGAAGTTAAAATTATTTATTTACATTGAAATTATTTAAAAAAGAGAGGATGATGAGGATGTTATCGCTGCTCATTTCTTTGGCAATATTGTGTGATAAATATCATTTAAAATGTTGCGATTTTGATGATTTTTATGTTCATGATTCCAGAGTACATGGTACGATTCATACAATTGGATAAATTCCAGAATTAACTCGTTTACCCATTCCATTTTATTAATTGATGAGTCGTTATCCATTCCAATGATAAAGTCACAAATTTAAAACAAAAAAACTACAACAAATATAATAATAACGTAAAGCATTTTTTTAACTATAACTAAATAATATTAACAAGAACTAATATAATAACTAATTAATATAATATAATAACGATTACATAATTACTAATAAATATAAATAACAATTACAGATGTTTATATAAACACTGAAGCCAATAATTTACCTTTATAAGTATTTTTATTATTGTTTATTTGGATAAACAAAAAAAATCTAATGCTTGAAACAAACTTTTCACCTATTCAAGTTTTCAATAAACTTTACTCTTTTGTTGATCTACAAAACAGTAAGTACCTAATATTTCTTTAGTGCTTTTGAATAATAGTTATTTAAAATATATGCATAATTTAGAGATATAAAAGTAATAAAAGCATATACCTGTCAAAACACAAGTTAATGATAATAATTTATAAACAAAAACTGATAAAATTATTTCATTAGTTTGGATGAATCGTGTAGCAGTGTATCAAATGTCTTCTAAGTGTAGAAGCTGGTCAAAACACCGATAACAGGCTGAACATGTTCCATCATTAACATTGGACGCTTGACAATGGGCACTCGTAGTTCGAGTATCGGCCACATGATGCGTCCAACTATCAAGAATCCAACGTTGGAGGGTGTGGATATTAAGATCAATACCAACAGGGTCGTTAGATAACATAGTCGTTAGTTAAGATCAATACCAATAGGACCTCGACCAGTAGAGATATCATAAAAGCGATGCAATTACATTCTAAGAGGAATACAATAAAGAAAAACAGACAAAATGGTTCATATAATGTTTCTGAAACAAAGATAGAATTAAGAACAAAGAAGTCTATATAAGTAAAATGTTTTTTATCTTTAGATTCCTCTTAATTTATTTCTTGAACCAATATAATTTTCTTACTGCTGTTTAAGTCAATTTATGCGAGATCTCAAACCAACAGAATTAATCAGGCAACATTAATGCATCCAACCATCAAGCGCCTAACGTTGGAGGGTGTGGGTAGCCTCGTGGGGTGCCGGCTTAAGATTGATACCAACAGAGTCGTTAGCATATCTGGAGACCTCTTTACAATAGTACGTCGACCAGTAGAGATACCATAAGAGCACAGTGACATTCTATGAGGAATGTAATAAAGAAAAACAGACAAAATTGTGCCTATATAAAGGAAGAAGAATACATGACAGACGTAAAAATGAACTACTGCCATCTATTTGAAAAACCGTAATTGCTTTTTGGACAACTCAATAATAGCAACATTAATTTTGAACAAAGATAGGACTAAGAACAAAGAAGTCTATATAAGTAATAGGTTTTTTTATCTTTAGATTCCTCTTAATTTGTTTCTTGAACCACTGTAATTTTCTTACGTTTAAGTCAATTTATGCGAGATCTCAAACCGACAGAATTAATGAAGCAACAAGCAACTTATTGCAGGAAATCGTAAATGAAGCTTACGTTTGTTGGAAAAGTCTAGACGAAATAATTTCTTGAATTTTAACATCATGGTTGGCAGCAGCTTAGTATGGTAATCCTGCAGTATCATTTATCGGTTTTATTTTGCTCTATTTTAGCTATAATTAAAAATTTACTGAGCGTGTTGTATGATTTCTATTTTATTCTAATTAAAAACGACACAGAAACAAATTATCTGGATAATTAATATAGATACATCGATACATAGATACATCTGGGAAAGTAATAGTTGCTTTGAAGAAAAGGCGCCTGTAAACCTGCTACAGTGGATGGATAAACTGAAGAATAAACAAAGTGTGGAAAGGGAAAAAAGTGAGTCAAAGTAAAAATACAGGGTACATTTAAAAAGAAGTACCAAAAAATACCAAAATCGCGATATGCTTTGTATTTACGGAGTAGCTATTTGTGCTGTTGTTTATCAGATTAGAAATATGTCGTACTATTCTGGTGTGTTAGGGAAAACTGTTTAAAACAGTGCCAGGCGTATATGTTTACTCAAATGATGGGCATTTTGAATATTAAAATTAATAAAACAATGAATCATATGTTTCTTAGTGTGATGCGAATCGTTTAAAACGTGTTATGGGGTAAAAATGTGCTAATAATAATAACTTTGACATTAAACAACAATAATGTGGAAGTTTTTCTTTTTTTTGTAAAAAAATAAATCAAATTTATGCTGAAAGGTATGGAATCGGTCCATACGTTTCAGCATAGAACTGTAAATAAGTTTGTGTTCAAGTTCATAAGGTCCAGTGAGAAAAGTCTTACGTGGTAAACTTATAAAGTTTTTATTCTGTTATCTTTGTATATATTGTGAAGCATGAGTGACAGTTTTAAGTTATAATTTTATTTTTGCCTGATGATTGATAGTTTTCCTGCTTAGGTTACTTAGAAAAATTGGCATTGATGCATTAAGGTTGCCGCTCGAATTAGGCGGAATTATAACGTTATAACGTTAACAATTTAGTATAAATTTCCATCAAGAAAATGGCGCAACATCCTCAGTTTTTTGAACTTTTATAGCAATCCCTTATATATTATATTAGTATTCCATTAAGAGGTTTCGAATGTTGGTAACGAATAAATGAAACGTTTCATAACATACCTGAAAGTTATTTATGGCAGTGCGAAGCTGGATAGTGTACAATTACATGTCATACAGCACGTGAAACATTGACTTTATTGCGTACATAGTTTGGAGGGAGGCTGATCTCCCGGAATGGGGACGTAAATTGGCCACCAAGGTCATGCGACTTGACGCCGCTAGATTATTTTTTGTGGGGCTATGTGAAGAGCAAAGCTTACGAAAATAATCCGCAAACCGTTCAATAGTTGAAAGAAGAAATTAGGTGAATAATTCGTGACATAACTTCGCAAATGTGTTCAGCAGTAATCGAGAATTTCAACAAAATAATTGTGAGCTGCCAGAGAAGTCATGGCGGTCATTTGACAGATGTTGTATTCCACGTATAATTGTACACTATCCAGCTTCGCACTGCCATAAATAACTTTCAGGTATGTTATGAAACGTTTCTTTTATTCGTTACCAACATTCGAAACCTCTTAATGGAATACTAATATAATATATAAGGGATTGCTATAAAAGTTCAAAAAACTGAGGATGTTGCGCCATTTTCTTGATTGAAATTTATACTAAATTGCATAAATAAAACAAAGTTGTCTAATTTCTACTTGCATTTTTCTCTAAAACATAACTGGTTTCGCTACACTGTAGCTTCTTCGGAATTCTTTGTCAACTATCCGAAAAATAGCGAAACGCGTTATGTTCTAGAGAAAAATATAAGTGGAAATCAGACAATTTTGTTTTATTTATACAACTAAGTTCAGAAAAGCTCAAATCAAACAACCAGGCAATAAATGTTGCTAGATGGGGTTTCCGAGGACTGCTCAATGCAGGCACGACTCATATACTAGAAATGGAACTTGGGCGATACGAAATGATGATCACTGGTTTATCTGAGACTCATTGGAGAGGGTCTGGTCACTTTAAGCCGAAACGGTGTCGCATTTGTGTTGACGAAATATGCTAGCAAATGTGTAATTGCTTATAATTTTCTCAATGATAGATTATACCAATTTAAATAAATTGCAAACCATTCTCCTTAAATCTCATATAGTTTTACGCTCCAGAAAATCAATCAATTGAAAACGAAGTAGATGAATTTTATGGAAATCTTGAAAAAACAATCCGTAAAATTCAAAGCTTAGAAATTATGATTATACCTGGAGATTTCAACGCCAAGGTAAGTGAAACATTGCTATCAAATACGGAATAAGAAAGATAAATGATCGAGGCAACAGTTGATCATCGCAAATTCTTTATTTCAACACTGTATTCGTCATCTGTTCATGTGGAAGTCCTCCGACGGCAACTACAGAAAACCAATTGATTATGTTTTGATAAGATGACTACTAACAAACGACTACTCTATTCTGGCTTTTATTTAAAATTGAAAGTACCACCCAGAATGTCTACTTACAGGAAGCCACTGGTCCAGCATTCTTGTGAACTTGAGAAGATTCGAAAAAAACTCGAACTCACTTCACTGTCTAATGATCAGTGGCGGCTCGTGAGAGAGGGCGTTGGGGCGCCGTCGTTCCAGCATTTATCACAGTAAACAATTTTTCAGAGCAAAACACAATATTTTATTTCCCTTCGGTTTCGTTCCATTAACTCATTTTCCTGGTTCATCTTCTATATAGGGTTTCAATAGCACGAAAAGTAATGAAGTGACAAATGCTATAGAAGTGATGAAGAATGGAAAGGCTCCAGGAAAGGACAGTGTAACAGTTGAGATGTTAAAAGCAGGCGGTCAAACTCTACATAAAATACTGGCAAAATAGTACTCAAAATGCCTCAAAAAAATATCCAACCTATGGAAAAATGTTAAAGTGATCCTTCTTCATAAAAAGGAATACATGAAGATTTAAAAAACTATCGCCCAATAAGCCTCCTATTAATGTTGTACAAAGTTTTCACCAAGATAATATCTAGAAGAATATTGAGAACACTGAATGATGCACAGCCAAGAGAACAAGCAGGATTCAGAAGTGAATTCAGTACAATATATGTATAGGTTGTCCAACAGGCCATAGAAAGGCACAATGAATACACCATGCCACTGTGCTTGGCTTTTATTGACTATGAAAAGGTATTTGACTCAATATCAAAGCAAGCCATAACGGATACATTGCTTAACCAAGGGATAGACAGAGCCTATGTAAACCTCCTGAGATCCATGTTTGATGAAGCTCCACTTCACATGGATGATATTGAAGTTAAAATCAATATACAACGAGGTGTACGGCAGGGTGACTCAATATCGCCTGTTCTTTTCTCAGCCTGTTTTGAAGAGGTATTTTGTAATCTGGATTGGGAACAGCATGAAATAAAAATAATTGGTGCATATTTAAGTCACCTTAGATTTGCAGATGATATTGTTCTCCTGTCACAAGACCCAGATGAACTACAAAAACCCATACAAGAGTTGCCAAGGACGGGAGAACCATTTGGTTGAAAATAAACCTGAAGAAGAGCCAGGTTATGTTGCAACAAATTTGCTGAAAACATAAGAATATCTATTTTAGGAAGCTATTTAGAGGTGGTGTGACCATTACATATATCTTGGGCTGGGCAAAGGATATCAATGGAGGGCGAAACCGTCCGTGAAGTGGAACGGCGTGTTAAGTGTGGCTGGCAGGCTCAACATAGTGTTTAAGAACAATCTCCCACTTTACCCAAAGAGAAAAGTTTTTGATCAATGCTATATATATATATATATATATATATATATATATATAAATATATATATATATATATATATATATATATATATATATATATATATATATATATATATATATATATATATATATATATATATATTATAATAGGTTAGGCTGGAGACCAAGCAACTACCTACGGAAGCTGGAAGACCTGTACCAAGGCAGAGGCAACTCCCATTTTCCCTGAGAAAAATTCTTCGATCAGTGCCTCCTGTTCGTTTTAACATACGGAAGTGAAACCTAGGTACTTACATCGCAATCAATTCAAAAACTTCGGATAGCACAGAGGGGAAACGAAAGATGTATGCTTGTATGTATGTATGAAAACAAAAAAAAAAATTATTAAAACGGCCTTAAAGTTGGTCCCTTTACAAAAACGTAGAAAACATCCATGGTGGGATGAAGTTTGCGAGCAAGCAGTATTAAGCCGAAGTAAAGTATTCAAAGATTGGAACAGTCAAAAAACAGCAATAAACTATAACATCTTTTTGGAAGAAAGAAAAGAAACATCGAAGCTAATTAGACAAACTAAAAGAAAATATGAAAACAATCAACGTAATGAAATAGAAAAAGATTTCCAAAAAAATAACACCCGAAACTTTTACAAAACATTTAAAACTAAATTAACAGGCTATCAACCGCAAAGTCTTTGCTTCCAAAAGGAAAACGGACAATTAGCTCTAAATAACCAAGATAATTGCAAAAAACTTGCGAAATATTTTGAACAAATACTAAACTGTTCTGAGCCCTTAAACAAATTAACAACACTAAAACCTAAACAAACAAACCCAGATTTATTACCACCGAATGAAGATGAAATAATTAGGCAAATCAAGCGGCTTAAAAATGACAAGGCTTCTGGTGAAGATGGAATCACTGCTGAACTTTTGAAATCCGCTGGTCCAGGTACAATCAAGGAAATAACCAAAATTCTACAAGAAGTTTGGCGAACCGAACGGATTCCAGAAGATTGGAAAGATACTCTAATCTATCCACTACATAAGAAAGGAGATAGAACGGATGTAAACAACTATAGAGGGATATCTCTTCTCCCAGTTTGTTACAAGATTCTATCTCAATGTCTACTAGACAGAGCACAGGGACAGTTAGAACCTAACATTGGTGAATATCAAGCAGGTTTTCGTCCGGGCAAATCCTGCCCTGAACAGATCCTGAATCTGACATCAAAAACTGTACAATAAAAATCTCGTCTGTACATTTGTGGATTTCAAAAAAGCATATGATTCTATTGACCGCGAATCTTTATTCCGAATCTTGAAAGAACAAGGACTAGATCTGAAAACGCTGGAAATTATTAAAGCAACGTTAACTAACACAAGGTCAAAAGTTAATTTCATGGGTGAGATCTCAGAGCCCTTCGAAATTAAAACTGGAGTGAGACAAGGGGATGGACTCTCGCCACTCTTATTTAACTGTGTTCTAGAAAGAGTAATACAGGAGTGGCGTGAAAAAAAGTCGGCCCTGAATATTGACCAGCCCATTAAACTGGGGAGAATCAACATCAAAATTGATTGTCTGGCATTTGCTGATGATCTAGCAATTTTAGCTCAAGATGTATTAACGGCACAGAAACAGATCGAAATCCTAAAAGAAACAGCAGAAAATGTAGGACTCCAAATTTCCTTTGAAAAGACACAATTCATGACCTGCAACAGACTAAGAACGTCATTTCTAAAAACAAAATATGGTAACATTAGACGAGTCTCTCAATTCAAATATTTGGGTGAAATTATCATGGAAAATGGGTTGGAAAAAGCGGCCAATAAGGGTAGATGTCAAAAAATGGAAACGGCATTGAGACTTACACAAAATATTTACAACAAAAAATGCCTATCTAAAAACACAAAACTGAGACATTACAACACGGTTATTAAGCCAGAATGTCTATATGCTGCAGAAACGCTCATTTTGAATAGAAAGAGGGACATCGAGGACATTGAACAGAAGGAAAGAAAAATCGTAAGAAAAATCCTAGGCCCTAAACAAATAAATAGCACAACATACCGACTTCGAGAAAACCAAGAAATCAAACAATACACAGATATACATAGCGATATGAGAAAAAGAAGACTTAAGTTTTACGGACACATAAAACGGATGAATCCGAGTAGGTTAACTAGACAAATAGTCGAATTTTATGAAAATAGGAGTAAAGCTAAAGTAGAAATAATTAAATGGATTGCTGCAATTAAAGAGGACCTAAGATCAGCAAATATTACACAAAGTGAAATTCAAGATAGAGGCTGTTTCAGACACAAGGTTAACGTTTGGAAGGTTGGCCAGAAAAAAAATGTAGGAAGACTGGAACAACTTGGTCTGACGAAAGGAAAACAGCTCATAGCGAAAGAATAAAATTAGTATGGGCACAAAGGAAGGCTAACAACAACAAACGCCTCTAATTGTACTTCGCGTGGTCCACTAGGGCCCATACGTGAATAATAAATAATAATAGGTTAGGCTGGAGGCCAAGCAACTACCTACGGAAGCTGGAAGACCTCTAAATTACTACCTTTAAATGAAACAATATATTTACTTATCTATCCAAAATTCATCCAACAGTTTTTTGTAGTCTAATTCTGGTATTTTGTTAAACCAAACCAAACCAAACCGAAACACTCTTGGTGGTTTCTACGGTCTCAAAACACGACATCCACGAAGTGGTATCGAAATGGTCATCTGAAGAATATGGTGCTTGTGAAATGGTCTTTCTTTGATTTTTTTAGCGATATATTGACGAATAATTATTACAATTTGCAATGATGCGTTGTCGTGATGTAAAAACTATAAGTTGTTTTGTTTTTTTTTTCGAATGGACTTACCCAAATAAAGTATAACTTTTTGTGGGCAATACTACGTTGATCAAAAATAAAAACAATTTACATGACTTTGATTTTTGACCAGCTTTGATGTGGATTTTTCGTATTTGATTCATCTTTAGTACGATAGTCGCTGGATTTTTGAGTGAGCTCTTTCTGGTATGGTATAGATCCATCTCCCATCACCTGTAATTATGCATTTCAGAATTTTAGCAAATAGCTATTTAGCAATTCTATGATGTTTTTCAAAAAATTTAGTGCTTTCTTTATAAAACGAGAAAATACTCGACACAAACCAACATTGTTCTTTAAAATTGATTGAATTAATCCAAATGATACTCAAATAATATCTATAATGGCCCTGATACTTAATCGGTGATTACTCAGTAAATTTTCCTTGGTTTTTGGTCATGTTTTCTTCATTAATTGACATTGACAAGACTTCCTGAATGAATTTCACGTTCAACTGTTTCTCTACCATCACTAAAGTTATTGTACTACATGTAAACATTTTTTCTGACATAGTTTCATTGCCGTAATATTTTTAATGCATTAGTTCAAAAAATGTCTTTATTAAACATAATTTGATTCGTATTCCTTGCGATAAATTTCTCTATTTTAAAAAATCTTCGACTATAATTTTTAAAAACTATAGCAAACGACATAATTTCTGACTTACATATGAAACTTCTCTCAGATATTAAGGACAGGAAACGTCAAAACTTGTTGTGCTTGACTTGATCGCCACAAACAAGCAACTAACGAATTATACTTGACAACAATCGTAGTAATTTGGTCATACTTTCGCTATCTTTGCACCAGGCTAAGAACTTTGCAAACAACACTAGTATGTTAGTAGAAAAGGCACTTAAAAAGAAAAAATCTTCGACCATTTCTGTAAACTGTGTAGACTACTTCTGTTGAAAATTATGCTCGCTGCTTATCGTTTGAATCGAAAAAGCGGAAATATGCCATTCGGCAGGTATGCCAAAATCATTCGCATGGTAATATAAATTAATAAAATTTTTCAAATTTTTAAATTGTTGAGGAGCTCTATCCGAAAAATTATTAACTTAACTTAATTGTGTATCCATTTAATTTAACTTAAGTATGATTTGAATGGGAGTGGCAACGCTGTGCCGAAACGTAGGCAGTGTTTTTGTTTTTCACCTGCATTAAATTCGTTTTACGGAGTTTGCAGTGAGAATTAAATAAACCACAGTGTACAAGCAGTGACAGTGTGAGCTAGGTACAGGGTGATAACAAAATAATTGTCCAAGCATAAGCGAAATAATAAAGAACATAAGACTAGAAACAATACATGTATTTGAGGTTAGTGCGATAAGGGAATAAGGAACCGTAGGTCTACGCAAAATTTATTTTGCGCTGTTGCCAAGCGTTGGATAGAATCGGAAGTTTGGGTACAGAAGGAAAAGACAAACTCTACCGAATAAGAAATAAGAAAACAGAGATGGAGTCGGATACATCTGATGATGGAAAACGTAAAAGAGGAGGCGAATTAGGGGAGGATTTCTTTAAAAAATCAAAAAAAACACACAGAAGCCCACCAAAAACCAGCGATGATATGTTGAAGGAGATGATGAAATTAATAAAGGGACTGTCAACAGATATAAAAGATATTAAGTTAGAACAGCAGGCTCAAAGGGAAGATACTAAGGTATTAAGGGAAGAAATAAAAGAATTAAGGAAAGAACAAGCAGAGTTTAAGAAAGAAATAAGGATGCTGAAAGATGCAGGTGAAAAAGCGGTGGCTGAAGTAAATGATTTGAAGAAAGAAATAAATTTAAACAATGAAAGAATAGAAAAACTAGAAAGTAAGGAGAGAAGAAAAAATATAGTCATACAGGGACTGACAATAGACACAGGAGATAATAACCTTCTAAAAGGGATGATGGGAAAGTTTATGGAAGATGAGGTAGGAGTCAAACCAATAGTAAGAACAGCACGAAGATTGGGTATGAAAACATGTTTGGTGGAACTTGGCAGCGAAGAAAACAAGATAGAGGTGATGCAGAATAAAAACAAGTTAAGGAATAGGATAGGCGACAAAATATTTATCAACGACGATCTCACCAGAGAAGAAAGAGTTATTCAAAAGAAAATTAGAGAGAAGGCAAAGGAGGAAAGGGCCAGAGGAAAAGGTGTGAAAATAGGATTTATGAAATTGGTGGTGAATGGCCAAACTTGGAAATGGAACAAACGAGAAAGCATGCTGGAAAAAACTGGAAGTACAGCAAGCGGCTCAAAAAACTAACAAATGCGACAGTGGGCGGAAATATGGACCTGACCCAGCAACGAAATGGATTGAGACCGGAAGCAAGCGACCTGTATGCAGGCAGGAAGAAAACAGGAAAAAACAAACCAGACAGAATTAGGATAGGTACATGGAATGTTAGTGGTACATTTACGGAAGGAGCCCTGAAACACCTCATTGGAGAGATGAGAATGTACAGAGTAGATATTCTGGCACTACAGGAGACTAAACAAAGGGATATAACGATAACAGAGGTGGAAGACTACATATTTTTTAATAGCGGAACTGATCGGAGGATATTGGGAGTAGGGTTCATAGTTAATGACAGGTTCAAAAATGAAGTTATCGAGTTCGAAGGAATTTCAGATAGAATGTGCAGGATTAGAATCAGAGGCCAATTCAGAAAGATGCATATAATAAATGCGCATGCACCATCTGAAGAAAAAGACCCGGACGTTAAAATACAGTTCTACGAAAATCTGGATAGACTCATGGAAAAGGTTCCGAGATTTGACATAAAATATGTGGTAGGCGATATGAATGCCAAAGTAGGGAGGGAAGAAGAATACAAGGAGGTAACAGGGGGTAAAAGTATACACAGCACTAGTAATGACAATGGAAAAAGGGTGATAGAATTTGCGTTCGAGAACAATATGAAAATTGTTAGCACTGCTTTTGATCACAAAAACATACATAAGGAAACATGGATAGCTCCAAATGGAGAGACGAAGAATCAAATTGACCATGTCCTCATAGAAAGAAAGCATGCAAAAAACGTTACTGATGTTAGAAGTTTCAGGGGAGCTGATAGTGATAGCGATCACATATTAGTTATAACGGAAATGAAACAGGAAAGACCACTTAGAAGAAAAAATATAAAGGGGGGAAGACGGAAAAGATATGATGTAGCAAAACTAGAGGATAGGACAACAGCAATGCATTTCGAACAGGAAATGAAAAGAAAACTAGGAATTAAGCTCAATAAAGAACATTTAGAGGAGGAATGGGTACGGATTGAAACAGTTATGAAGGAGGTAGCAGAAAAAATACTGGGAGAACCCAAAAAAAAATCAAACAAATAGGTGGTTCGACGAAGAATGTAAACAAGTTTTGGAGCAAAGAAACAGCACGTCTGAGATTACTGAAAGAAAGAAGCGAAAGCAACAAAGAAAGATATGATCGCATCCGAAGGGGAGCCAAGACCATATGTAGCAGGAAAAAGAAAGAACTTTTAGAACGTGAATTAAAAGAAATAGAGGAATCATATGCTAATAAAGAGATAAGAAATTTCTATCAGGAAATTAAAAAAAGTAAAGGCAGTAGCGCTAGAAGACCCCATTATTTGAAAACTCAAGAAGGATCCCTGGTAGGAGATGTAGATGGAAAACTGAAAAGATTTGCCCAATATTTTTCAGAGACGCTAAATGAGACTGGTGAAGAAGGGAACTGGGGAGAACATGAAATGGAAGAAGATGCGATTGTAGAAAATAACGAAATTATAAATGCACCTACAAAAGAAGAAGTAGAAGTTTGTATAAAGCAGTTAAAAAATAACAAAAGTGCTGGAGAAAACAGTATAACAGCTGAAATCCTGAAATACGGTGGTGATACTTTGGTGGCAAGCACATGGAAGTTAATGAACAGAATTTGGCAAGAAGAAAATATGCCAGAGAAATGGAATAAAGGCTGATAATACCACTGCACAAAAAAGGAGCTAAGGAGGAATGTAATAACTACCGCGGAATTGCACTGCAAGACGTGACCTACAAAGTGATGGCCAAGATGATTAAAGATCGACTAGAGAAATACCATAACGAACAAGTAGGGGAATACCAAGGAGGGTTCAGGGCAGGAAAATCAACAACCGACCAGATATTCATCATGAAACAGATCCAACAGAATACTTATGAGCAAAATTTGAGCTTACATTTGCTGTTCATAGATTATCGGCAAGCATATGACTCCATTAGCAGGGAAAAGGTGTTCCAAGCAATGAGACAACTGGGGGTCCCGGAAAAGTTGAGGAAGTTGGTGGAGATGACTGTCAGGAGAACAGTAAATAAAGTTATAGTCGATGGAGCAATGTCTGAGGAGTTCATTGTAAAGAAAGGACTGAGACAAGGCGATCCACTGTCAACAGTTTTGTTCAATCTGGTGCAGGAAGTGATTCTGAAGGAGAGTGGCATCAATACCAAGGGGTTAATATATGGTACCAGACACCAATGTTTGGCTTATGCCGACGACATTGTATTGATGGCGAGATCCAAGAAAGAAGTAGTAAAGGTTTTCAAGATGTTGGAAAGAAAGGCGAGAGAATATGGCTTAACAATTAACGAGAACAAGACCAAATATATGGTAATGAAAGATAGCACCAGAGGACTCTCCCCTAATTTAGTCATTGATTGTGCAGTAAATAAGAAATATACAATAGAGAAAGTGGAACAAGCTGAATATCTGGGAGTAACACTAACGAGTAAAGGGGATGAAGAAAAGGAAATAGAGAAACGACTAGCGAAAGGAAGCAAAGCTGCAGGAATGTTTTCAAAAATTTTAAGGGCAAATAATATAACAAGAGCAGCAAAAGTAAGAGTGTACCAATCAATACTAAGGCCCACGGTTACCTATGCGTGCGAGACATGGACGATGACGAAGAAGGAAGAAACTAAGCTGGAAGTCTGGGAACGAAAAATATTAAGGAGAATTTTTGGAGGAGTTAAAGTTCTGAATGAATTTAGAAGAAGAACAAACAAAGAAATAGAAGAACTGTACAAAAAACCAAACATTGTTCAGGTGGTGAGAGCGCAGCGAGCTTGATGGCTAGGGCACATAGCGAGGATGTCCAGCGGGAGATGGGTTAAAGGAATTCTAATGAGAGGCGAAGGGGGAAGGAGAAGAAGAGGGCGACCGAGGAAGAAATGGCTGGATGAGGTGCTAAATGATTTGAGGAAAGTAGGAGTGAGGGATTGGAAGACTGATGCTTTGGACAGAAAAAGTTGGAAAAGAAGAGTGAAAGAACTCGAAGGGCCACTAAGCCTGTAGAGCTGAATATTATTATGATTTGAATGACCGATTTTCAAAAACGAAACCAATTACGGGAACTCAGCAATTATACAATGGTTGTCTTTGTGTCCGAAATTTTTGTAATTCAGATGAATATAGAATTGATAGTTAATTGTATAAACCGTAAAATCCTAACCACTAATTATAAGTTTAGACTATAAGTTTAGAATGAAATACCGCAGAATCTTTAATTGAAATGAATTTTACTGTATAAACAAAGTTTTTAAAATAGAGAAAGTGAAAAAGTTTGAAAAATTAAAAAAAAAGAATTTCAATCAAATAAAAAATAGAAGGAAAAGTCGGCACACTCCCCTTTGCACGGTAATATTTACAGAAAAAAAATTTTTTTTTGAGAGAACAAAAAAATTAAACATGTCGGAATGCGAAAAAATTACGTTTTTGTTTTAAAACTGAAGAACTTGATTTCTGTGGATATTTTTTCCGTATTTTTTTTCTAAAAAGTGCATTTAAAATCAAAAATTAAAAAAAAAACGTCTCAATATGTCAATTTTTGAAAAAGTTATGGCTATTTAAAAAAAAGGGCCATTTTTTCCAAAAACCCATAACATTTTTGGGTTGGGTAAAAAAAATTGAAAAAATTCTGAGAAACATCTTTGGGGGGTAGAAAAGGACACAAAAGTTTCAGCAAAATCGAAAGGGGTCAGGTTTCAAAGTGGTCGATTTGGCATAGAATGCCATATATATATATATATATATATATATATATATATATATATATATATATATATATATATATATATATATATATATATATATATATATATATATATATATACCAGGTGTCCCATTAAGGATGGATCGCGGTCGTATCTTGAAAACTATTTATCCCACAGCTTTGGGGAAAAAAAAATTTTACTAAAAATGATCATGAAAAATTCACCAAAAATATTTTTAAGCTTCTAAAATGACCGCAAGAGGGCGTGACGAGCTAAATATTTTTAAAAATCATTTTTTTTGTGTATTTTCAAGTGTTAACCGAGTAAGAAATATTCTCAGTTATAATTAGCAAACTATCTCCTACAACTTTGTTTTATGACATTTTGTCGTAACTTCACGAATAAAGAAGTGGGGGGGGGGGGGGGGGGGGAGTTTTACCTACTCTTTCTTTTAAACTAAATGAATGGATGAATAAAATTATGCGTTTTCGGGTTTACAAATAAACGCATGCAATCCTTAGGTACATTACACAAAGAGTGTAAGAAGGGAACCATGGAAACAAACAAAAACAGTCAAATTAACTTGTCAGTTTTGAAATGCATTACATTTTCAACATTGCATTTATTGATTATTAAAAATTATTATAATATCTAACAATGCCTTTTACGAATAACGAGGCCTATGATATGTTGGCGGTGTATTTCCAATGTTTTGAAAATGCAGAGCGGCAATATGCAAGTCAATATGTATTGCAGAGCGGCAATATGCAAGTCAATATCCCGAAACAAGGCATTATTCGAAGAAGGTGTTTACACGTCTAGCAAGACGCTTACGAGAAACAGGAATTGTGCATCCAGATCCAGTCCGCACCAGGTTACGTTCGATTCGTAATGGAGATAATGTCGTAAATGTTCTGGCTTATGTTGAAACCAACCCCCATTTAAGTATCAGACAAATATCTGAAGAATTAGGTGTTAGCAAGACATCCGTTCATCGAATCTTAAGAGATAACAAGCTGCACCCCTATCGTGTTGTCTTACACCAAGCCCTTTTGGATAACGATTTCGACAGACGGTTAGACTATTGTCACTGGTTAAAAAATACGTGTAGTGGAAATAAACAATTCTTAAAACGCATACTATGGACTGATGAAGCTACTTTTAGCAGTGATGGAGGCGTTAACTTACATAATATGCACTACTGGGCAGTTGCTAATCCACACTGGATGTTAGAAATCAACCACCAAAATAGATGGAGTGTGAACGTATGGTGTGGTGTTTTGGGAGACACAATTATTGATCCCTTTATTTTTAATGGACATTTGAATAGTGAAACATATTTAAATTTTACAAAATGGACTGCCAGAACTAATGGAAGATGTTTCGTTGGAAACAAGAAGACAAATGTGGTACCAGCATGATGGATGCGCTGCCCACTTCTAGCAGGTGGTTCGAAACTTCTTGGATGCTTCGTTTCCAAATCGTTGTATAGGATGGGGTAGTTTATTTTCGTGGCCGGCGCGCTCACCGGATTTGACAGTCCTCGACTTTTACTGGTGGGGAAGACTAATAGACCTTGTTTTTCAAACTCGTCCTGCCACACGAGAAAACATGATTGAAAGAATTCAAAATTCAATAACCAGCATTTCAAGAGCAGAAATTGAAGCTGCCGTTTTTAGTACTCGTCGAAAAATAAATCTTTGCATTTCTAAGGATGGAAGGCATTTTGAACATTTAGAAAGGCGTTAAAGTTCAGATTCTGTTAATTATTAGAGTGTTGTGCTGTTAATTTTATTTGACTGTTGTTATTATTATTATCTTCGTTGTTGGCCCGTTGGCCTTTAAACCCGCTCCAAATTAATATGGCACGAATAATTTGGACCAGTCCTAAGCCTGGGTAAAGTGTGAAGGAAGGCAAACATTAGGTTAATATTTTTTTAACTTAATGCAGGTAGTAGTGAAATAATAACTGATTTTTTCAGAAAAATCGAAATATCTCTTGACATGTCAGAGATATCGATTTCGGGTTTTCACTGGATGATTCCTCTTTAAATTACCTTTCTAGCCATGTAATAACAGCTCTACCATTCCATTTGAAAAAACTGAACAAAACTTAAAAAAATCTATTGTTGAATGTAACGCCTCCTCGCGGTTTCATTTATAAACTAAATAATTTATCTCCCAGATTATCTGATTGTCCCAGCAATTGCCTTTTAAATGAATCCAAATTGAGGAAAATCGGTTTAGGCAAACGGACATTAGACGACTTTTTATCTCAATAGGTAAAACTCCCCCCCCCACTTCTTTATTCGCGAAGTTACGACAAAATGTCATAAAGCAAAGTTGTAGGAGACAGTTTGCTAATTATAACTGAGAATTTTTCTTACTCGGTTAACACTTGAAAATACACAAAAAAAAAGATTTTTAAAAATGTTTAGCTCGTCACGCCCTCTTGCGGTCGTTTTAGAAGCTTAAAAATATTTTTGTTGAATTTTTCATGATCATTTTTAGTACAATTTTTTTTCCCCAAAGCTGTGGGATAAATAGTTTTCAAGATACCGCCGCGATCCATCCTTAATGGGACACCTGGTATATATATATATATATATATATATATATATATATATATATATATATATATATATATATATATATATATATATATATATATACAAAAAATATTTTCTTTTCTGTTCGGGAAGCAAAATATCACAAATGGCTTTTCACTTTTTAATGACTCTTTCCTTCAAATTACAAGAAACCCTTTTCCCTTCATTCTGGATCTTTTCCAATGCGTGTAGACATTCGGAAATAGTGGATTCAACAACATTCAATACTTCTGCCAATTGTTTCAACGTGTGAGTTGAGTCTTCATCCAATAATGCTTGCAAATCTGCATCCTAAAACTTTTTCGGCTGTCCTGGACGATCCTTGTCTTTTATACGAAAATCTCCACTTTTAAAGAGTTTAAACCACCGTTCACAAGTTTTTTGGGTCAGAGCATATTCACCATAAGCTTCAACCCATAATTTATAACTTTCAGCAGCCGTTTTCTTCAAATGAAAGAGAGTTATTAAATTTCCCCGCAAAACGTCTTTTTCTCTTACATAATTCGACATATTCAAAGCTATGAAAATTATGTTTTTTGCACAAAAACAATTAATAATGAACTGATGCATATGTTTACTTTCCATAACGCCATAGATGTCATTAATCTATATCAACAAATGTATTAGTAACGCCGTCCATTAGCAAAATCTAGATTATTAACCTTTAAATATATTAACCGAAATATATTACAGGGTGTCCCTTAATTAATGGTAAGATTCATCTAGAACTAAGACAAAAAAAGGGAAAGTAAACACAAATATTTTTTACGTAAAAAAGGTGGACAAAATAATATTTTTATTAAAAATGCGACTACACTAAGGCGCAAAAAAGTTGTGACCTTTTAAACGTAGAAAATTGTCGGAAATACCGCCCTCTACAATTTATATAAAAATATATATATTCTATATATATTCAAAATAAAAATATATATATTCAATATATATATTCAACTGGACGCAGCCCAAGAAAATCTAACACTATATATATATATATATATATATATATATATATATATATATATATATATATATATATATATATATATATATATATATATATATATATATATATATATATACATATATATGCAGGATGAAGGCTCCCCAGCATGCTTCGAAATCGCTCGGTCCTGAGATTTTCTTGGTCATTCGGGTCCCATATACTTGATGATGTCATCGATCCATCGTGTTTTAGGTCGACTTCGTGGACGCTTATGATCAAGCGGTATCCATCTTATGATTGCTTTGGCCCATCTGTCTATTCTTTGATCCATGTACACGTCTTTCTGTCTCGCTTTGTAATGCCTAGTATATACTTTTTCATTCCCCTCTGTGCTACCCGAAGTTTTTGAACTGATTGTGGTGTGAGGATGTTTCACTTTCGTATGCCAGAACAGGCAGCACGCACTGATCAAAAACGTTTTTCTTGTCAGAGAAAGGGGAAGTTTGTTTTTAAACACTATATTGAGCCTGCCAAATACCTTCCAGCCACACTTAATACACATATATTTATATAGATACAAACTACACATACACATACACTTTGCAGTGGGCCATCAAACGAATTATAGTTGACAAATATCATGGTCATTGTGTCATATTTGTGCCATCTTTGGGTCAAACTTTTTGAACGATCCTGGTAGAAGAAAACCAATTATGAAGAAAAATGTCAGACCATTTTTGTAGACGGTAGTCAATTTTTTACCACTACTTTTTCTTATATTAATATCTGATTTTAATCTTCATTTAAATCACCGGAGCGGGTTATTAGACCACAATTAATTCCACAGATTGGACTTTCTCAATTACCTCGTCTAATAACGCAAAATTTTAACTAATTCACCCGGTTTTAAACCGCCATTCGGCTCGAATAACCTGCCGGCCATAATTCACGGACGGTTTAAAGTTTAAACTTTATATGCTTTATTAAATTAAAGACGTTATAAATAATGTCATATCGTGTGCTATTCGTTTTGGCAGGACTAAGAGCCTGATTTATCGGCTCAATAATGCAACTGCGAATCCTTCATTAAGCAATTTCTCTCACCTAACGAAATTAAAAAACTTCGTTGGGTTTTTATTTTGGAAGGAGCTCAGAAGACTTTAATTACGGCGACGCTTGCAACTCTAAAGGTTGCAACATTTTGAATTTAATTGTTTCCTTTGCCTCTCTGTGGCTTATTTTTATGTTTTACAATAACAAAGATATTCGTTTGTAGTCGTAAATTTTCCCCTTTCTGTCTGTTAGAAATTTTTATTGTCTGTTTAGTGAACGTATAAGTTTTTGTGGAAAAATACCGTCTTTATTTATAGTACATTTTATCATAAGAATATTAATAATAAAGAGGTTTGTTTACAAGTTTTGAAGAAATATTTTACATCCTGTTTCAATTACTTTATCGATATCTAGCAAAGCTAATCTAACCACCCATTATTTTCATGTTATATAGGGTTTCCGTTAATTAATGGTACACAGCAAAACTGCAGATTTTTTGAGTAAAAATATTGTGATTTGACCCAACTTACCTCAGTTCAAAAGTTAATAGTAACCAAGATACAGGGTGTTAAAGTTATAATTTTACATTCAATTATCGTCAATAAATTTCTTAAATAGTATCTTTCTTAAACTAAATTTGGTAGTGGGGGGTTTTTTAAGATAAGACATTTAAATTTCTTCAAAGTTTTTATATAAATTGTAGAGGGCGCTATTTCCGACAATTTTCTACGTTTAAAAGGTCACAACTTTTTTGCGCCTTAGTGTAGTCGCATTTTTAATAAAAATATTATTTTGTCCACCTTTTTTACGTAAAAAATATTTGTGTTTACTTTCCCTTTTTTTGTCTTAGTTCTAGATGAATCTTACCATTAATTAAGGGACACCCTGTAATATATTTCGGTTAATATATTTAAAGGTTAATAATCTAGATTTTGCTAATGGACGGCGTTACTAATACATTTGTTGATATAGATTAATGACATCTATGGCGTTATGGAAAGTAAACATATGCATCAGTTCATTATTAATTGTTTTTGTGCAAAAAACATAGTTTTCATAGCTTTGAATATGTCGAATTATGTAAGAGAAAAAGACGTTTTGCGGGGAAATTTAATAACTCTCTTTCATTTGAAGAAAACGGCTGCTGAAAGTTATAAATTATGGGTTGAAGCTTATGGTGAATATGCTCTGACCCAAAAAACTTGTGAACGGTGGTTTAAACTCTTTAAAAGTGGAGATTATCGTATAAAAGACAAGGATCGTCCAGGACAGCCGAAAAAGTTTGAGGATGCAGATTTACAAGCATTATTGGATGAAGACTCAACTCACACGTTGAAACAATTGGCAGAAGTATTGAATGTTGTTGAATCCACTATTTCCGAATGTCTACACGCATTGGAAAAGATCCAGAATGAAGGGAAAAGGGTTTCTTGTAATTTGAAGGAAAGAGTAATTAAAAAGTGAAAAGCCATTTGTGATATTTTGCTTCCCGAACAGAAAAGAAAATATTTTTTGTATCGAGTTGTGACATGTAATGCCAGCCTTCCACATCACAATCTGTGCGTGATATACATGGAAAGAAGGCCTTGCTGTGTATTTAGTGGGATAATAGGGGAGCTGTGTATTAGAAACTGCTGAAACCTGATGAAACGATAACTGGCGATCGATACCTATAACGATTGATAAAATTGAAGCGAGCATCGAAGGAAAAACAACCAGAATGCGCCAAAATACACGATAAAGTCATTATTCAACATAACAATGTTCGGCTCCATGTTGCAAAATGTGTAAAAAACTATGTGGAAAACGTTAAATGGGACGTCCTACTCCACCCGCCGTATTCACCGGACTTAGCCCCTTTGGACTACGACTTTCATCGATCGATGCAGCCCGGACTTTCAGAACATTTACATTATTACGAAGAAGTGAAAATTTGGTTTGATGAATGGTTGGCATCAAAAAACCAATTGAAGCGGAATCCATTCCTTGACAGAAAAATGGGAAAAAGTAACAGCTAACGATGGCCAATACTTTGATTATTCAGGTTCCTTGTTTTGTTATGGAATTAAACCTGAATAACCACTATTTTAACCTATTTTTCTGAACACGTATAAAAAGTCGTAGTATATTTCATATATGTTTAGCAGCAGCTTCTCCGTAAATAATATGCATATCGTGATATTCGAATACAGAATACAATTTTCGTTTTTAATGGAATATAAATACATACACTGACACACACTAAAATAATTTTTGTAGCCAACACCCTTTTTCGTGGATATCATTTCAGTTAGTCAATGCAGCCTTGCCACTTGTATGACGTGATATATAACTTCATTCTTGATTTAAAAAGAAAATGTTTTAACAAAGTTTCTGAGTATATTTGCAGTTTATTCATTAAATAATAACCAATTACTATTTGCCAAATATGATTTTAAACAAATTTGCTAAAAATATGATTATAATGATTTAATAACTTTAGAAAAACCTAGAAAAAACTTTAGAAAAAAGAAAAACCTTAGGTTCTTGATCATTGTTGTAAGAAACTTTTTTCTTTCAAATGGGAAGAATTATAGGTAAAATTTACGAAAATAATTTCCCTTAGACTCTATGTCATCATTATTATCACTTAGCAATTGTTTATCCACTGCAGGATGAAGGCTTCTTCTGCATGCTACCAACTCGCGCCGTGCCTGGGCTCTCCTCTGCCATTTGGGTCCAATATACTTGATGTTGTATGACAGTCCATAGTCTTTTCAGTCTTTAGTTGCTTTGATTCATCTGTCGTCACATCGCCTCGCTACATGGCGGGCCTATATGTATTTCAATTCCTTTACCCTTCCAATGATAGAAGTTGTTCACATACAGTTTGTTCTCTAATCCATGTGCAGGTCTTTCTGTTCCGCTTTTTAATGCCAAGCATACACTAAGCATTTAATATATACACTTAGCATTTAATGGTAAGCATACACCTTTCTATTTGCCTCCGTGAGAGGTGAAGTTTTTGAACTGATTACAATGTGAGTGTCTATTTTGAATTTTATTTTCAGGATTATTCATGTGAAATGTACCTGTAGCTTCATCATACATGGATCTCAGTAGGTTCACATAGACCTATTATGACTTGTTGTGAGATTATGAGATCATTTTGAAGCTAACCACAGTGGCATGGTATATTCATTATACTTTTCTAAGATCTGTTGGATAATCTGAATGTGACCCATTGTCCTAAATCCACTAATGAATCCAACTACATATATATATATATATATATATATATATATATATATATATATATATATATATATATATATATATATATATATATATATATTATATATATATATATATATATATATATATATATATATATATATATATATATATATATATATATATATATATGTTATATGGTAAACTTCATCCCACCATGGATGTTTTCTACGTTTTTGTAAAGGGACCAACTTTAAGGCCGTTTTAATATTTTTTTTTTTTGTTTTCATACATACATACAAGCATACATCTTTCGTTTCCCCTCTGTGCTATCCGAAGTTTTTGAATTGATTGCGATGTAAGTATCTAGGTTTCACTTCCGTATGTTAAAACGAACAGGAGGCACTGATTGAAGAATTTTTTTCAGGGAAAATGGGAGTTGCCTCTTCCTTGGTACAGGTCTTCCAGCTTCCGTAGGTAGTTGCTTGGTCTCCAGCCTAACCTATTATAATATATATATATATATATATATATATATATATATATATATATATATATATATATATGTTATATGGTAGATAAGGTAAATCATTATATGGTAAATCATTCCGGGTGTCGATCCTTTCATTCTAAGGAGATAGAACAGATATAGACAACTACAGAGGGATATCTCTTCTCCCAGTTTGTTACAAAATTGTATCTCAATGTCTACTAGACAGAGCACAGAGACAGTTAGAACCTAGAATTGATGAATATCAAGCAGGTTTTCGACCGGGCAGATCCTGCCCTGAACCGATTCTGCATCTAAAGTTGATCCTAAGACATCAAAAACTGTACAATAAAAATCTCGTCTGTACATTTGTGGATTTCAAAAAAGCATATGATTCTATTGACCGCGAATCTTTATTCCAAATCTTGAAAGATTAAGGACTAGATCTGAAAACGCTAGCAATTGCTAAAGCAACATTATCTAACACAATGTCAAAAGTTAAATTCATGGGTGACATTTCAGAGCCCTTCGAAATTAAAACTGGAATGAGATAAGGGGATGGACTCTCGCCACTCTTATTTAGTTGTGTTCTAGAAAAATTAATACAGGAGTGGCGTGAAAAAAAGTCGGCCCTGAATATTGACCAGCCATTAAACTAGGGAGAACCAACATCAAAATTGATTGTCTGGCGTTTGCTGATGATCTAGCAATTTTGGCTCAAGATATATTGACGACACAAAAACAACTTGAAATCCTAAAAGAAATAGTAGAAAAGGTAGGACTTCAAATTTCCCTTGATACCTGACGTGTTACAGACTAAGAACACCATTTCTAAAAACAAAATATGTAACATCAGACGAGACTCTCAATTCAAATATTGAGTCAAATAGTCATGGAAAACTTGTTAGAAAAAGCGGGCAATATGGTAGATGTCAAAAAATGGAAACTACATTGAGACTTACACAAAATATTTATAACAAAAAATGCATATCTAAAAACAGAAAACTGAAACATTACAACACAGTTATTATGCTAGAATGTCTATATGGGGCAGAAACGCTCATTTTGAACAGAAAGAGAAACATCGAGGAGATTGAAAAGAAGGAAAGAAAAATCATAAGAAAAATCTTAGGCCCCAAACAAATAAATACGACAACATACCTACTTCGAGAAAACCAAGAAATCAAACCATACACAGATATACATAGTGATATGAGAAAAAGAAGACTTAAGTTTTACGGACATATAAAGCGGATGAATCCGAGTAGGCTAACTAGACATATAGTCCAATTTTTAGACACAAGGTTATCGTTTGGGAAGTTGGCCAGAGAGAAAAATGCAGGAAGACTGGAACAACTTGGTCTGACGAAAGGAAAAAGTTCATAGCGAAAGAAAAGTTCATAGTGTTCATTGCGTAGTCCACCAGGGATCATAAGTGAATAATAAAAATAATAATATTTATATATATATATATATATATATATATATATATATATATATGATATATATATATATATATATATATATATATATATATATATATATATATATATATATATATATATATATATATATATATATATATATATATATATATATATATATATATATATATATATATATATATATATATATATATATATATATATATATATATATATATATATATATATATATATATATATATATATAGGACCAGTCTTTAACGCGTTAAATGCGGGTTTTCCGTGTGCCAGCTATGCAAGATATGCATGTTTAAATAATCGTCTTTTTTAAACGTCGTTGTTTGGAAATTGCGGATTTTGTTGTTGACGCTTTCTCGTCAACAATGTTTTGCAAAAATCGATTCTGGGAGTATAGTCACGAGGTAGCAAACAGCTTCACTATGCATCTCACTCTATTACATCTGTCATAATGTATCAATTCTTATATTGGGATTCTTGTTCTAAAAAATAAGCTCAAAAAGATTAATTGCAAAACACTAAATCACCTGTTTTTAAGTCATCGATGCGCGTTTAGGCCCTCCAGGGCGACCATAGTAGAATAATTCAGTCATCACTTTCATTATGACATTAGAATAAATGATCTGATTTGCCAATATTGTTAGTGCAACGCGCGTCGATAATTAAAAATAAGTGGTTTGATGTTTTGTGTTAAATCTCGTTGAGTTTTGAGCATATACATTTATACCAGTCTTCCTCTCAATTGCAGACTGTGTATATAAAGGAGGATTTATAGACTGTGTATATAAATGGCAGAGAGGAAGGCAGAGAGCTTCACAACCATTGATTATTAAGTAATTTTGAATCAGAATGTGACTATGACATTCATGCTCTATTATTAACTAGAACATTATATCTAAAGTTAATTAGATATAGGAGGAAAATTTTAATAAAGATGCCTGATGCCTTAATTAAAGGCGACAACTATTCTACATCTTAATTTGGAAAATATTTTAACAATAGAGGGCACCATGTTCACTAACTAGCTCTCTTTAGTTCCCGCAACCTGTTCATATAAAAAAGCAATTTCGTCGAACAAATTCATCGTATATTTTAGTGGGGAATTTGGCACAAACACAGGCCCGAATCGTTAATGGAAAACATGAATGGAAAGAGAGGGAGATAAAAAAAATATGACGAAAAGGAAAAATTACTGAAATAAATTGGTTTTTTTTTCTCAAGCCTCGCAACGCCGACTACCAAAGGAAGAAAAAGAGAGAGAGAGAGAGAGAGAGTGAAAGTAAAAAACGAAGACCCTTAAAATCGAATAATTTATTTTTATAAGCGGACATATTATTTATCTGAAAAATGACGCGGTTTTCGGGTTGATTTCTTTTTTTCTTTGGTTTTTTTCCAATCAAAATTTGGTTTTCCAAAAATACGCGAAATCGACGTGGGAAAATTTCATGAATATTTAAAGTCGTTTTAACCTGTATGTTTTCATCCTGGAAAATTCAGTTTCTCCGATTGTTTTTTAAATATATTCTAGCAAATAATACAGGGTGAGCCAAGTGTCACGCTACCACTTTAATTATTTATAAGTTTAAAAAAAAAACAAGAAAATTTGTTTTCTATCGTCTGTTTAATTCGTCTTTATATTGTGTGTCAATTAATTTTTGAAAATTATGTCAACCAAATGTGAGACGTTAGCGGCATTGCAACTAGGTGTCGTAACACATTTTCCATAACTTTTGCCTTCAGATTCTCCAGATTGAATCATTTCCTGATAAATGATTTGGTGTTTAGTGATGAATCTCCTCTAGTTTAGTTACATATCTGGTGTTAATGCTGCGATTTCAGAACGAATGTTGTCCTGGAGTTATCATCATCACCAGCTCGTGATGTAAAATCCAATTTACGGAATACTTCCTCAAGGCAAGCCGAGGAAAGAATAGGCGATATTGCGTCGCTCTGCCGTACACCTCGTTCTACATTAATTCCCACTTCAAGATCATCAAGGTGAATTGTCGCTGTAGCTCCATCATATATCGATTCTAGTAGGTGTATTTGTCAATCACCTGGATAAGTAGTGCATCCATTATGGCATGATTTGAGATGGAGTCAAAGGCCTTTTCGTAATCGATAAAAGCCAAGCACAGTGGCATGGTGTATTCGTTGTGCCTTTCTATGGCCTGCTGTACAACCTGGATGTGGTTCATTGTAGTGAATCCAATTCTGAATCCTGCTTTTTCTCTTGGTTGTGCGCCATTCAGTTTTCTTTTAGATATTATCTTAGTACAAACTTTTTATATTACGGATAAGAGGCTTATTGGACGCTAGTTCTTTAAATATTCCTGTGCTATTTTCTAATGTAAAAGGATCACTTCTGCATTTCTCCATTAGTCAGGTACTTTTTGCTCTTTGAGGCATTTTGAATATAATTTTGCAAGTGTTTTATGTAACGTCCGACCACCAGCTTTTAGAATTTCGACAGTTACACTGTCTTTTTCTGGAGCCTTGCCGTTTTTCATCGATTTTATACCATTTGTTATTTCCTCCACTAGGATATCTTGCATTTGTTCTTCCGTGGGTATTGTTGTCTTTGATTGGTTCTGATCTTCAAATAACTGGGAATAAAATTTGTTGTTTGCATCAGCTGCATGTTGAATTGACATGTGTCCTCTTTGATACGTTTTCTTATAATTTTGTAGAGCTTAGTGTACTGGGGATGGGTGGGCCTTCCTCTCGGTCAAGCAACTAACCAATGTTCATTATGGTGCAGGTTGTTGAGCGTTCCACATGAGATTGTGGAACCCAACGGTCGGGGGTGTATAACTCCTGACTACTGTTGTCTTATTGGACGCAGCCCAAAGAAGTTAAAAATTCCATCTATAAGCCATCCGACGAGAAGTCGGCGAAAATATGGGTTGTTCGATTGTGGAGAGGGAGTCTCTATTCTTGGCGAGAGAGCATATATCGATACCCTGATCAGTATAACCACCAACAGACGAAACATGTGCCCTCCAGTGGGGGTGGGGCTTCCTCCTGGTCAAGCAATTAACCTATGCTCATTATGGTGGAGACGCAGGTTGTTGTGCGTTCCTCATGAGATTGTGGAACTCAACGATCGGGGCTGTACGACTCCTGACTACTGTTGTCTCATTGGGCGCAGACTAAAGAAGTAAAAAAATCTATATATATATATATATATATATATATATATATATATATATATATATATATATATATATATATATTTTATATATATATATATATATATATATATATATATATATATATATATATATATATATATATATATATATATATATATATATATATATATATATATATATATATATATATATATATATATATATATATATATATATATATATATATATATATATATATATATATTTTTTATATATATATATATATATATATATATATATATATATATATATATATATATATATATATATATATATTATATATATATCATCATCAGCCCGCATCGATCCACTGCAGGATGAAGGCCTCTTCAGCATGCTTCCAACCTTCACGGTCCAGGGCTTTCCGCTGCCACTCGGGTCCAATATACTTAACGATGTCATCAATCCATCGTGCTTTCGGTCTTCTTCGCGGACGTTTGCGATCAAGCGGTATCCACTCCAGGATTGCATTGGTCCATCTGTCGTCCCATCGCCTCGCTATATGGCCTGCCCATCTCCATTTCAACTGTTTTACTCTTCCAATGATGTCACAGACTTTTGTTTGTTCCCTGATCCATGCGCAGGACTTTCTGTCTCGTCTTGTAATGCCACGCATACATCTTTCCATTC
>JARFXV010002073.1:0-55000 GCA_031761425.1 Cosmopolites sordidus
TACCACGTGAGCACATCATCACAGGCCAATATTTTGCGAATATTATCTTCGAAATATTGTGAAACAATAAAAAAAAACTCAAGGAAAATTTGGCTGAGGTATTTTTGAAAAGTTGCATTTCAATTTAATTCCATGATATGAAGAAATATGTGTGGCGGACTTATTTATTATCAAAAATTACAACAAATGCATTAAATTAATAGAGACATTATGTTGGACTAACAAGAGGGTTTAAAAAGTTCCAACAGTTGGGTCTCATATATGTGGTCTTATATATCAACCAATACGATACAGGAAGGTTTGACTAACTCAAAGAGCCTGGCCAAATAAGTCAAAATCGAAGTCGATGTCGATACAGGAAGGCGTTACTATGCATTTGGTTGAATTCTGAATGGGTAATTTATTATGAGCTGATATTAAATTAAATACGCAATCTTTGTATTTTATTCGCCGTACAATGTTTAACGCTGGATAATTTTATTTTCATTCAATTATTTTTTGTACATTTGACGAAATGATTTCTGTAATAGGATATGATGGCATACTGTATTTATCTACTTGGAGATAAGTATATATCGTAGGTTTGAATGACATACAGTGGCATGTATTTTAGTGAACTTATATTACGCGAAATAAGTATAAAAATTTATATATATATATATATATATATATATATATATATATATATATATATATATATATATATATATATATATATATATATATATATATAATTATTAATCACAATGGCTATATCGACACTACAATATTACCAATTATTAACCAAATTAGCAAGTAGCTATTCCAGGTTGTATTTTACATTCGTACTTAGAAAATATACTCGAACAATCGCACCGAGGGCAGAAGTTGAAGCTGCACTGCCTTAACCGCCGTAACGTCCCCTTAGGCCCCATGCCAATATGACCGACCTATTTATTAGTCAATTTGAAGAGGTTTATCAGACTATTTGTAGAGATAACATTTATTTTATAGCATTAAATTTTAAGCCAAATATATATTTTTGTTAGGAAATATACCAGAAGGGTTACATGAACTATTTGAGACATTTAAAATGTTATTATTCTGCAAAATCACTTTAAACGTTAATAACTCTAGTCTATTTTAACCACCTTTTATATGGTTACTGCTACGGCAGCTGTTCCCCGGAGGCAGTAAGGCCATAGGTCGTTGATGGATTTACACCTGCACTACTAATAGATCTGGCCTCTAGTTTTTATGCTGGTAGCTGATACCCCCTTAAAAAATACCAGAAAATAAGCTTTTGGAGGGCTGGGCCAACTAAACGACGTACCTCGTATGAAGGGTCTTCCTAATTTTGTCCAGTTGTGGCGCCTGGCGGTACTTAAATACTTTGGTAACTAATGTAGTTTTTTAAAAACACAAATTTTATTCGCAAATGAATTTAATAATCTTTAAAAATTATTGACTATTACAATCGTTCATAAAATCAGAATGTTCACAATGAATAACAATATTATATATATATATATATATATATATATATATATATATATATATATATATATATATATATATATATATATATATATATATATATATATGTAAAATTGTTAATATCAGCTATTTGAGGCTGGCGGTTCTCGGTAGTTTCTTGGAATGGGTCGAGGACCTCTGCACATAACTCGGCTCTCAGCAGTTTCCTGGAACGCGTCGAGGATATCTGCACATAACTCCTCCATCCCTAAACGGAAGATTGTCCCTCGGGGTTGAAGAACGTTCTAGGCGTTGGTTGTGGTTCTTCGGCTTCGGTCCTTGGATCGGCTTGTGGCTTTCTTCTTTTCAGTCGATAGAAGACATACCATACTCCAGCGGCGATTAGGATAAGGTAAATTGGCATGGTCCAAAAGCTGTGTTGAATATGTGAGAGACCAATTAATTCAATAGGTGCTATTTTATTTTGCTCCCTTTGTAATTGATGGATTTGGTCCAGCGGTATATTTTCTAAGACGAGCTTCGTCTTATACTTTGTTGGTGCTTGACACTTATTGACTGATATTTCTTCTAATAGTAGAGGTCAGCTGAAGGATTCTTCTTTATGATTTTCATACGTAGAGTCATTAGTACGAAATTTGCACTCAATGGGTATTTCGATTAAATAAGTTACTTGTAGCTGCACAAAATCTGTCCCTTTACATGTTGTTTCAATTTTTGTTTTGTTGGCAAATACGGCGATATAATGGGCTTCGCTCAATTGCTCTATGACGTTTCTAGTCAATTCGATCTGAATTTCTTCACAAGCTTGGAGACTGGTTTCTAATTTTAATAATCGGTGGATACAATTGTCGTTTTCCAATCCATTTATTAAATTGGCCTTTGTACAGAAGTATTTGTTCTGCAGCATATCACAAGGTATGTATTGGTAGAAATCCGTGTTCATAATCAGATAGGTATTATGAGGAATAATAGTAGTAAGGTTTTGCGTAGGTATTGAATATATATATATATATATATATATATATATATATATATATATATATATATATATATATATATATATATATATATATATATATATATAATTCATTTATTAAATTGGCCTTTGTACAGAAGTATTTGTTCTGCAGCATATCACAACAAGGTACTGGCATGTATTGGTAGAAATCCGTGTTCATAATCAGATAGGTATTATGAGGAATAATAGTAGTAAGGTTTTGCGTAGGTATTGAATATAAATGGAAATATTGAAAGGTCTCGGGATAAATTATTGGAAAATGAATTATGAAAACAACTTTTTTATGATGATAAAATGCCTGATTATTGAATTTGCCTGAAATTAAAATGTGATTTCGGGAAAAGCATTTCATTATTTGAATATAGCTTTACGGCTGTATCATACATTGATTCTAATTCATCGATTTTAAGTAGACTCGAGTGTGCGATCTTTAATCTAGCAAAATTGATTGAGTTTTCGATATTAGTTAATAGTTGTAAAATAACGCTAAGGCTTATATTAATCTGATCTAATACATTTTTAGAGTCGAGATAATGATTTAGATTTGATACTAGGTCGTCAGTTCTCAATCTCATCTCTTTTATACCTTCAGTGACTATATCTTGATTATGATTTATTAGGGATATTGTTCTATTAAAGTTTTCTATCATTTTGGTGGTGAGAGAAATTTGCTTGTTTACCTTGTCTACGATGCCTCTTTGGTTAGTTTGTAATTTATTAATACTATTCACATAAAATTCTGCATCAACCGCATCTAAATTACCGCTAATGCTTTTAATTACAGAGCCTAAGCCATTAATTAAACCTCTTTTGGTACGATATACAGGATTAATAGTATTATACGTTTGTTCCGCTGACATTAGTTGGTATAACATTGCTTTCTGAAAATTTTGAAGTTCAAAATAAAAAGGATTGTGTTTTATCTCTAAAACATTAGTAAGCTCATCATAATGCTTCCTGAGAACTTCTATATGTTCTAGGTCATAATAATGAAGGAAGGTATGAACTTTTGATTTTAAACGCGCTGTTCCTAGCTTATACGAAAGAAGTCCCGGGTTTTGAGCTAAGTTGGTTATTTTCACTTCTTGAAGCTGGCAGCAGAAGCTGGGACCTGTAACGGATTACGTTTCAATTTAGGTCTTTTTAAATTTTGTTTGTGAATTAATTTTGATCCTGAATGAATTTTAATATTTTAATTTTTATTAACTTTCCCTTTTACATATTTCTGTGTTAATTTATTTCTGTTATTTGACTTTAGTTTCCTATAAACATTTTCACCTTCTTCATATGATAATGGATCTTCTCGCTGTTTGTTATGTTTACTGATGATACGTTCCTTTTGAGAAGTCATGTTTTCATTTAACTTCTTATAAATTTCTTGGGTAGCTTGGCGATGTTCTACGATATAATTGTTAATGAGTTTTTGATTTAAATTAATATCAAAAGGATCTTTTGAATTCAGATGTCCATTTATTATATCAATCGGTTTTTGTTTTGTTACAGAATGTATTGAATTGTTGTAACCTAAAATTGCATAAGGCATTTAATTTAAAATATCAGTTTTTTTGTTTTTACTAATAATCACTCGTAAATGTTCTAATACAGTAGAGTGGAAAAGTTCTATGGACCCATTCGATTCTGGATGATTATTAGAGATATAGTGAGGTTCGATATGGTGTGTTTGAAGAAATTCTTGAACAACTCTGTTTTTTAGTTCGGTACCGTTGTCCAATGTTACTACATTTGGTAATCCATGATGTGTAATGAAAGTAAGTAATGATCGTACAATTTCAATACCGGCTAGACATTGTAACGGGTAGGCTTGAGCATATTTCGAAAATGTATCTATTATAGTTAGATATTTTTGTCCTTGAGCCTGAAAAGTGTCTATATGGATTATTTCAAAAGGCTTAGAAGGTGTTGGAGTAATCATTAGCTTTTGACGTGGTGGGTTTCTATCATATTTATTTAATTGACAATTTTCGCACATGTTGATGTAATCTGTAACGTTTGATTTAATTCCTGGCCAGTAGTATTTTTTTCTGATACGTGTTTCTGTTTCTAGAATTCCGCGGTGGTTGGTTTTTCCTTCATGATAATTTTGAATAATAGTGTTTTGTTTGTCTTTCTCTGTAATGTCTTCCAAGATAACATTGCATTTAACGAGTTTGAATGCTGAACTTTTGAATGTATTTCTAAGTATGTTACATATTTCCGGAAAATAATTATCATATTTGAAGTGAAGTGCGTACGTAATTTTGGGTTTGATAAATTCTTTAAAGAATTTTATAAGATCAGTTTTTGGGTTATTTTTTGAAAGTTGTACATTAGTTCTTGATTTTGTAGGGACTATTTGTATTGTTTTTGGTTTCGCAGGTGAATAATAAACAAGGTCTATAATTATTTGGTTATTATAGATATTTAAAGGTTTCTTTGAAATTGGTATTCCAAGAATACTGTCTTCGTGACTAGTGTGTACTGTTATGCCATCGTCGTCATCATTTCGGCTTTTATTTTGAGCATCTTCCGGTTGTTCTACGTCAGATATAAGGGGATGTTCTCCTATATTGCCAGATATTGAAGTGTTGTTATCATTTTCTCTAGACATTATATCATTAAATTTGTCCATATATTCTACTAATTGGTCAAATTCTTTAGTATGAATTTCTACTTTGGAAAGTGCATCTGCATTCGTATTGTACTTTCCTTTCTTGTACATCACTTCATAGTCATATTTTTCCAGACGTAATCTCCATCTTACTAATCTAGAACTTGGTTCTTTTAATGACATCAGCCACTGAAGTGGTTTATGATCTGTTATAATTTTAAACTTGCGACCAAACAAGTACGGTCGGAAATACTTTGTAACCCATACTATTGCTAGTAATTTTGTTCCGATTCATTTAAAGTTCTTGATGCATAGGATACAGGTTTATCACTGCCAATAGGTCCTTGTGACAATATTGCTCCTATTGCTACGTTACTTGCGTCTGTTGTAAGATTAAATTCCTTCGTAAAGTCGGGATACTATAGCAATGGTTCATTCATTAAAATGTTTTTACAATCCTCAAAGCATTTTATGAATTTGGGACTATGTTCAATTTTTGCGTTTTTCTTTAGGCAAAGAGTTAGCGGTTTTGTTAATTTCGCAAAATCTTTAATACATTTTCTGTAGTACCCTAATAGACCTAAAAATCCTTTAATTTCCTTGGTGGTTTTTGGTAAAGGGTATTTTTGTATGCTAATAATCTTGTCGGGATTAGGTTTCACACCATCTGGAGTTACTATGTGCCCTAAATAAGCAACTTCCTTTTTCAAGAACTCACATTTGTCCAATTGAATTTTGAAATTTGTTTCTCTTAATCGTTGGAATACATTTTTCAAGTTAACGATATGTTCTTGCAAAGATGTCGAGTAGATAATGATATCATCCAAGTATACTAAACAAATTTCGTTTTGTAGTCCACGTAAGATGTTATCCATGGTACGTTGGAAAGTAGCTGGTGCATTGCGTAACCCAAAAGGCATTCGGACGTATTCATAATGCCCGTTCTGACATTGAAAGCTGCTTTTGGTATATCACATGGTTCCATCTCAATTTGGTGGAATCCACTTGCCAAATCGAGTGTTGTAAAATAATTACAGCGACCTAATTTGTGTAAGACGTCACTTATATTAGGCAACGGATATCTGTCTTCAATGGTTTTCTCATTTAATTTACGGTAGTCGACTACAATTCTCCATTTTTTCTTGCCAGAAGCATGTGGTTTTTTGGGGACTACCCAAATTGGCTATGACCATGATGAATCGCTAGGTCTAATAATTCCTTGTTCTAACATGGATTTAATCTGTTTCTGTACCTCGTTCTTATGAGTAAACGGATATCTGTAAGACTTAGTGTAGACTGGTATTTCGTCTTTTGTCTTAATGGTGTGTTTCACTTGGTTGGTAAAAGTTAAAGGTTGGTTTTCGGTATAAAATATAACTGAATACTTTTTACATAGCTTAATAACATGATGTTTTTCTTCTGGATTCATATGAGACGCTCGAATCAGTTTTTCTACATCAATAATTTGTTGGTTATCAGGGCTGGGCATGTCAATTTCGTAAAGTTCGTAGTCATTTTGTTTGAATGGAATTACTCTTATTGGTGTCGTCAAGAGCAGACAAATTTCTTTACCCGTTTTATTTAATATTTGAACTGAAGCTAATCTATTTCTTTCTTTCTAAGGTTTCTGGAATTTGTATATTTTATGTCTTCTGATGTGGAACTAATACATCACCATTTTTAATGGTTACAGGAATTTTGGTTATTAATTTAGTATGGGGTTCGATTTTTATAGAATGAGAACATTTTTGAACAGTTGGTTGGTATTTTATAGGTATTTTACGGTGCGGTGTTATTAAATATGAATTTAGAAAATCTAATTTTGCGTTTAGTAATTTTAAATTGTCTATTAAAATTAGACCATCATAAATATTGTGAAAATTAAACAAGTAAAATTTTAAAGTTTCGTTTTAATTAAATTCAGAAAACATTGGTATTTCGCAACAATAATCATGAGAAGAAGTTTGAAAGACAGTAGATACTATAAAAGGTTCATAGAATATTTCATTTTTAAAAAATTTATATGCAATGTCAGGATTAATAAAAGATTTTGTTGACCCTGTATCTATTAATAGTTTAAGATGAGGTTTCGCAATTAAAATGTAAGGCAATTCTTTTTTGTCTGACGATAGATGATACTCTACTAAGGTTCGGTCTTTTGAACCGGGTTTTTCTGAAAATCCTGAGTCGTTTCATGTTCGTTTTCATAGAATTCGTACTCGGTGTTAATGTTCTCGACATATGTTTCCTGTTGCTCGGAGGTGTCGTCTTCGGTGTTAAACAATTCTTCGACTATTATATTTTTGTTTGCTCCGTGATTTGCAAAATGATTGTAATTTTGATTCGGCTTTCTACATTGGGAAGTATTTCTTGTAGATATACTCATAGGTGTGGGTCTATTTTGTATGGGTCTCGGATTGGAATTTCTTCCAAAAACTTGAGAATTACTTGGAATATTTTGAACGGGTGGACTCGGTTGTCTTTGTAGATTTATTGGTCCACGAGGAAATTGTGTGTGTTGAACCTGAGGGGGTTGACGAATTTGATTGAATGGTCTAAAATTTATTGGAAATCTCACTGCTGGATGGGTATTTTTAGAAATCGGTAGTGTAAATGGAATTTGATGCGTTGATTTTTGATAATATTTGATATTTTCTTCTTCAGTTATAAACTTTAATGCTTGACTTAAGCAATTTGGACGCATAGCTCGTATACTTGGACCTAGAGGATCCCTTAATCCTGCTAAAAATGTTTTTAATGCTTGCTTAGTGAAAAAAATTCTCTTACTAGTTCGTTCTGCCGGTGTGGTGCTGTGCAAATCAATATAATTACAAATAGTATTGAGCAGATGAATTACCCTTTCGTGAAATTGTATCGGTAATTCTTGTGGTTTTTGTTTTAAATTAACCAAATCTTGGTTCAAGCAATTTTCATCTCATTGATCACCAAAATTTTGAATGAATGTTTGTTTTATGTTGTCCCAGGTATCACAACCATTTATGGCGATAACTTCTTCAGCTCTGCCCTCTAATTTATTTAAGATACCATTTAATAAAAGAACATTTTGAAAACTACTTCGATCATTTACGTCAAAATAATACGATAAGATTGACTCTGGTGCATTGATAAATCAATGTAATTTATTTCGATTTCCATCGAATGGTGGAATAATGCTTAAATTCTTAATATCTAAAGCTGGTGGAGCCATTTTGTGTGTTTTTTGATTCTTGTTTAAATTAGTTAAATTATTTGAAAGTTTTAATGTTTTGAATAATTCTACTAAATCTACTTCGTTGTTCCGATTGTTTTCGTTAAAGGAATCAATGGAATTTGAGGAGACTGACATGACCAATTGATTGGTACTATACCTTGCTATGAGTTGAATCATCGGCCTACCAATTTTCTCGATTGATGATTGGAATTTGCAGACTCTTCTTGTGCACTCACAACAGTATTTTTTCATTGTCTCGTTTAAGAGTGAAACTCAAAGGATTATTCACTGTGAATGTCCCACGAAACAATCCTACCGACTGCGCCACTTAAATACTTTGGTTACTAATGTAGTTTTTTAAAAACACAAATTTTATTCGCAAATGAATTTAATAATCTTTAAAATTATTGACTATTACAATCGTTCATAAAATCAGAATGTTCACAATGAATAACACACACACATATATATATATATATATATATATATATATATATATATATATATATATATATATATATATATATATATATATATATATTGTTAATGTCAATTGTTAATGTCAGCTATTTGAGGCTGGCGGTTCTCGGCAGTTTCCTGGAATGGGTCGAGGACCTCTGCGCATAACTCGGCTCTCAGCAGTTTCCTGGAATGGGTCGAGGACCTCTGCACATAACTTGGGCTGCAAGCTGTCCATTTCCTCGTTCGCCCCGGAGTGAATACAGCTGAATAGCTGCCTTCTGAAGCTACACACTCACAATCCCCACTACCAAGTAGCAATCCGTAATTTTTGCTCTCGATTGTCTATCCCAGGTATTTATAGCTATTCACTTTTTCTATTAGCTTTCCATTTAATTATATGTCATGTACCTAGTTTGTTTGGATATGATTGTCAACTCTTTTTTCAACATTTCTAAGTTGTGTTGAAGGTTCATTTCTGTATCTCCTACTATAGCCATATAATGTCCAAATATCAATTCGATCAGTTCAATTTATTCCAATTCCCAATTTCAATGTTTTTATCCTTTCTTCCCTTGTTTTGACGCTTCGTCAACTTCGATGGAAAATAACAATGGACTCAGCATATATCTTTGTTTTTCTCCAATAGTTGTCGTAAATTCGTTTGATTCCTCATTGTTTGTGCTCACGATGATCTTATTGCCCCCGTCCCTTATTGATTTGCACTGTCCTTTTATGTATTTTTCGTTTGCTTAGCGTTTTCCATATGTCCTCCATCCATTCTGTTGTCCATTGTGGTTCATGTGAGTTATCCGTTAATGCAAAATCTGGCCAAAACGGAAATGGAAAAATCTGGAAATGTGAAAATCTCTCAATAGAGCTCAAGTATGTGTGGAGTTTAACCAGTGTGGAACTGATGCAGTGTGGGATAACCTTAGAAAAAAAACATCGAGGGTTTGGGACTGCTGATGAATCTCAGTCCTTGATAAGAACACGAAAATGCTGTTTGTTATTGAGTTTTCCTCGCCAGCGGAAACAAATATTACTATCAAGGAGGAACAAAAACGACTCAAGTATCATGATCTCCTTTACGAACTCTATCCAGAGTGCATATAGTTGTGCTAATAATAGGCGTTTTCGATGAAATGAGAGATACTGTGCTCGTTCAATTGCGAAAAATTTCATCTTGCCGTACATCTGTTGAAACATTGGCTGCAGCAATGCATGCATGTCTTATAGCTTAGAACACACTATTCTCGATCTTATGATAGCTAACCTTACTGGTTGCAAGGTGCTGTGATATAGCAGAACGAACACGAACAGTAATTGATCTACCAGTGCGTGTTCGCTTGTCGGAGTAGTATGTCTCTATCATATACGGAGACGGTACAACCAGAGATGTCAGGTGTCCGCTGTCTTCAGCCTTGACTTCTCCTTACTCTCCCTATAAACCTTTCTATTCAACCATATATACTTTGAATTCTACCCTAAGTTGCATGGTAGGTCCTTGCCATTTAAAAAGGACTAACACAATGGCAGAGTTAGCAGTCTACTATTGACTGACTATAAAGCTAGCCTGTCAAAAAGGAATATCATTTTAAAATATATATAAGCAATATAATTCAGGGCGGATGGGGACCCAGGCTGGTCCTATTCGGAACCGTCAGAATGTTTAGCTTGATTTATAGGAAAATGCTGGTGGGGTACCCCAGGGTAGTGGATCCACAAGACTGCTTAGGTCAATGGTGAAAGAATAGTCTCCGTACCCGAGATTGAGACAGCAGAATGCTGATGTCCCTCCGGAGAGTGAAATATTAAAGTGTAGAAAATGGTTAAAAATGATAATTAAGATATTATGCGCGCTTATTTCACAGCAACTGAATGTGAAATAATTAAACCAGGCTTTAGAAAGAAAATGCTAATCGAGTGGAGACGACTGCGATCAGATTTAATTTCAACAGAAAGCTAGGCGGCAAATAGATTATATGGAATACGCAGTCAACGACTTTTATCATAACTGGAGATTGCCGAGATAAAAGCAGAAATTCAAGTTAATATAGGACAAGAATAACAACATGCACAAAAAGATGTACAAGAACAAGAACAAACATAAACTAGTACGACATTTAGAGAGAAACCGAAGTCGCTCCAAGAACCTCATTACAAACAGAAATAGACCAACTAGAGGAATACATCACATTTGCATTTAAAAGGAATATTATAGTTTAAATGCTTATACACCCAGAGCAGAGGCGAAAGCTTCCTAGGATAAGACCTAATAAAACAACAAGATGTTTGGAAATAATTAACACATAAATTCTTAATACTCAGATGTTTTGTGTAGTCCAGTTAACGAAGCATTTAAATCGAAATGAGATAAAAGGCTGACTTTTTAATATTAGTTTGTTTGAGGCGTTCTATAACTATGCATACAAGTAAATTCGTTACCAACCCCCGGCGAGGGTTGTAAAAAAAATTAACAAAGTGTTTTTTCAAAATAATTCAAGAACTATAAGAGTTAGGAAAAAAGTTTTCAGATAAAAGTTATATAGCATAAAATTTTACATAAAAATGGTCTTATAACTTTTCTACTATTATCAAGATTAACAGAGTTAGGGAGCATGTCATTTAATGAATGAGACAAAAATTTAAAAAAATCATAACTAGCAGAAAAATGAATGAATCTAAAACTATTTTTGAATCTACTCTAAAAAACATATACTTTCTTCTCAGAAAAATATATATTTTTCTAAATTGTTATTAAAAAAGTTATAACAATTAAAATTTTTAAATTGTTAATTATGACTTAATTGCGTTAAAAAAAGGTTTTTTTATATTGTTTGATTTCTTATTTTAAATAATGAAAAATAGCTTTTGAAATTTATTTTTACCTTCAGTTTTCAGGTAGAAATTCATTCAATCATTCAATCATTTGTTGAATTTTAGTTACATCCTACACCACTGCTTACGACGAAGAGAGAAAATTATGTTCGCTAGTGTCCTACTCATTACAATAACATCTTTAACAACGCGCATGCTCATGACAAATATCGAAATATATCCCATGGTTTTTATAATATATATATATATATATATATATATATATATATATATATATATATATATATATATATATATATATATATATATATATATATATATATATATATATATATATATATATATCTATATATATATATATATATATATATATATATATATATATATATATATATATATATATATTTTAATTTTCTTTATTTTAAGTATTTTTAATTTAAAAACAAGTGTTAGAAAATAAAATATTATCAAATAATAGCAACATAATAATATAAAATAAAATAAAATAATAACCAAAGTTGTCTGAAATAATAATTTAATGCGGCGGTTGATTTTGTTTTTCATTCAAAAGTTTTTCTGTACTTACAAAAACAAGTATTACAAGCAAATTATTTTCCAGTGATAAAAGAAAATGTCTATATTTAGTTTTTAAAGTCACCATAGACGAGAAGTTTTTTCGTATAAGTAAGAATTAGCGTAGGGGATCAATTTTTTCAAAGTTTCCGCTACTAGGCTTCCGTATTCACATCGTCATGCAAGCTAAAACTTATCCAAATCTTGAGTTAAAAATTCTAGTTTGTAGAGGTAATTCAACAGCTGCAACATTTGCGTCAAACGGATTGAAAACCCATATTTTCGACAAATCATCGTTGCTATCTGGAAAATATTCCAGTAACTAAATTTTCAATTCGGGTAAATGTGTTTTCATGCTCTCCAACGTGTGATCAATAACAGCATTACAGACTTTGTCTGCAATTAGTAAAATGTTTTTTGTTATGGCCTTGTAAACTCGTATTCAAGTCATTCAAATGTGAGAATATATCACTCAAGTAAGCCAACAGTAATAAAGTTTCTCCATCTTGTAAAAACTCTGAAAATGAGCTATTTTTATATGTAAAAAAGGTTTTCAATTCATCTCGCAATACACAAAGCTTCGTTAGAATTTTTCCTCGCGGCAACAACCTGACCCATTTCTTCGCACAAGGTGGAAAGCATCTTGTCTGGAATTGTCGGCTTTTTATAAAATTGATAATTTTTCTGATAGAACATTTTGTAAAATATCTGGTATCTTTTTCTAGCAAGCGCATTTCGGTAAATAAAGCAGTAGGGGAAGCTCGGGCAAAGCGGGCACCTTAAGCTTTGACGGCCTATGACAAGAAAATTCATAGACACAGAAATAAAATAATAGCTGAGTATGAATCAGTATTTATTAAAGTTTTTAATATAATCAACAAAAATTAAGTAACATCAACATTTTACTAAAAAATATTAATACTATTGCAATTGGTACCACATTGCAATTGCCCAACCCATCGAGTAAATTGGATAGGACTATGGTGCAAAGTGAACACACGGTTAATTAAAGAACATTTACCGAAATTGACATAAGAAGGATCAAATTAATGATGAATTTAAGTACTTAATCAGTGCAGCTGTCACAAAGAAATACGACTTCCTCTTCGCAAGCCCTGCATTTTTCGTGACTCCATTGTTTACAGGTATTTCACTGGATCCAATCATCAACTGGCTATTGATTTCTATGTAATTTTCTCCACAAAAATAGCAGGTGCAGTTTTCAACATTTTCTTTGATATTAGGTTTTTTAACATTAGTATTTTTGGTCGTTTTAACATCTTTGGTCCTTTTAATATTTTTCTTTAGCATAGTCTTTGGTTTTGTTTTTAAATCTTTGTCAATTTTTTTCAGAACTTTGATGTTTGTCCTTATATATTTAGCTTTCTGTTTTTCCATTATAGGAGTGTTGGTAAGCACCCCAGACTTCTGATTTTTTCTTTTGCGAATCCCCATGAGAATATGAGGAATTGTTTGTTGTTGTAGTCCCTACATCTTGAAAGGTTGTCTCCTGAAGAGCTTCGACTACATTATAGATCCTAGTGCCATCAATATAATTTTTTTCCATCTGGTTATTTAACAACTCGTACAATCTTGCCACTTGCGGATGGTTGAAGCCTTTAAGTCTAGCAATCGACGTTGCTTCTGGCACTCTTAAATTGATTTGCGGATTTCTGCTCATAAATCCTCAAAGCCAATTATCACCAGCCTTTTCATATTTTGTCCCAACTTTGTGGATATGTTGCTCTGTTTTTGCTGTTTTTGCATGTAAACTAATGCTTAAAAATCTTCTCAGGTTAAGCCATAAAAAATGTTGTCCAACTCGTGCAAATACGTTTCAAGATCTTTGTCCTGTTGATCATTGAAAACTTCACAAAAACGTCCAAACTGAGCAGTCGAACTACTTTTTTTCCAATACCTATACAAAGTAGCATAACGTAGGTCATATTTTCTTGACGTCGTTATCACATTAATACCAGCATTGCAGTCTGCTATTGCAAACATTATAACATCCTAACTCCATTCGGCTTAATTTGTTTTTCTTTTATATTTGTAAACCATCTATATATTTATATTGATAAATGAAAACTAGTAATCAAAATGCCTACCGGGTAAATAAGATACTACTGGACAAAGTGGATACCGTATCCACTTTGCCTGTGTTTGCTTTGCCCAATAGGTACTTGTTAATTTAACCTAACCTACAACGAAATCCAGAAACAACATCTCAATAAAACTTATAGTCTTTCAACAAGGAAGTATGCACTTTAGTGATACAAACAAGCCAAAACAGTAACACCACATGTACATGAGTAATTATGAAAATACGTGCCTTATACGAAATATCGTAACAAACTATCACTTTGTAATTTTTATTATTTTTTTTTCTCAAAAGCGTGAACTTGGGCTAGTTCTGTTTGTTTACGACTGAGGAGTGGGGGACGGATATCGTGGCATGCGACAGGTGTTCGTGCACGCGCTAATTTGAAATAGTGAAGGGTATTCGCTTGGTATACTTTGCCTGGGCTATTCGCTATACCTGGACTTCCCCTACGTTTATTCCATATGTGGCATAATATCTTTTAATTTTACTCATACCACCACAGAGCACCACTGTTCTTCCCTGTTATCGTTATCGCATCATCAATACATACCGCAATGTATTTATTAATGTCCAAGTTTTCGTTTTGTGTTGCATCAATAAAAATTTAAAGAGTTCTTCGCCAGTTGCAGCACACTTCGGGACACTTCGCACACACAGAGATTCATTTGCAAAATAGCATATTTTCTTTAATCGATCCCTCACCCTCACAAGTTCGACACGTTTGTTGACTTGTCGATCTGAATAGCCAAAAATGCACTTAAGGTTATGGCACCGCCATGGTTTTTAACCGCGTGATTTGTGAGTCAAGAAAACGAATACAAGTGGCCGCACATGCGGTTTTTTCCCATGTTGGGCGCCAAATTTTATGTACAGACCTATTTTTTTTATTAAAAAACACAAACTGCACACATTACTGCCCCACGTTGGGCACCAAAAATTACAAAGATAAACAAAAACATAAAATATAAAAAACAAATAATTATAACACAAAAAAAAAATAAATTTAACTGTCATGCTTACAAACAATAAAGATCAAAGCGTTCAACATTAAATTTACAATAGTAAAGTATAAGAGCTCTTAAATGGCCCCCTCAGGGGTTCAGAGTGGAAGTCCTGGTTCTTCCTCTGAATACGGGTTTGACGTCCCCGAGGTACCCTAGTCATGTTGTGATTGTCCTGTAAATGTCCCTGATCGTTTGATTTCCCCTTAAGCCAAACTGTAGCGCGACCCGTGGTGAGGGCTGAATGGCAGCTGAGGGTATCAGCTGTTGTGAACGGGGCCTCCAAAGTACCTCCCGTCCCTTTGGAGTATTTAGGGTTTCTGCAATAAGGAGCACTGTTGCAGTCGACCTCCTTTCTTCCAATCTCGTGGGAACTATATGTCCTTTAACAATTCATCTTACCCCCTATTATCAGGGTCGAAAAGACCCCGGATTGCGTCTCCAGTAGAGAATAATAATAAATGTTCTGATTTTGACAAATACTTTATAATTAAAAGCTGCGAAGGATCGCTAAAAAATGTTTCACCATTTATCATTCATAAAGTCATTTTGGGAAATGTAGGTGACATAGAATCTATTAAAAAACTAAGAGACGGTACGTTACTAGCAGTTGTTTCAAATGCTAAACAGGCCAAGAGTATACTGGATCTCAAAAAAGTGCACACATTTGATGTTGTGGTTGAGCCGCACAAATCCTTGAATTATTGTAAAGGAGTAATCTCGAGCACTGACCTCCTAAATTGCGAAGAGTCGGAAATTCTGGAAAATTTGAAGCAGCATGGAGTTGAGGCTGTCAAAAGAATCACCACAAAAAAAGAAGGTACAATCTCTCCAACCAGCAGTTTAATATTAACATTTAGAAAACCTGCTTTACCTGACAGAATTAAGGCTGGCTACCTATCATTAAGAGTCAGACAGTACGTTCCTAACCCTATGAGATGTTTCCAGTGCCAAAGATTCGGTCACATATCATCGGATTGTTCATTTTCCCCAGTATGCCCTTCCTGTGGCGGTGCCGTACATGATGGTTCTCAGTGCTCACTTGCCCCAATTTGCCCCAACTGTAATGGCGATCATTCCCCTAGGTACAGAGGTTGCATCGTATTCAAAGAAGAATACCAAATCCAGAGAATAAAAGTATCGGAAAAAATCCCTTATTTTGTCGCGAAGGCTAAGGTCAAAAGCACCTTCCCCTCCAGTACCTCCAGTTTTGCAACTGTCGTAAGTCGTAGTAAAACCATGGTGTCTACTGCTACGCAATGTGAAATCAACATTAACCAGTGCCCTTCTAAAGCACTTGATAAGGCGCCACTCACTACACCTCGTGACCCCCTTCCTCCTTCCTCCCCCTCTATTCCTCCATCCTCCCTCCCTGTCAATCTCCCCTCGCCCACTCCTCCTACTGCATCCAAAGCTCCCCCACTCGTCGTCCCCAAGCCCACCCTCCCTCCTCCTCCTTCTTCCCTTTCTCTCTCCACTACACAAACTCCCTCAAATTCCCTTCCCACCCATCATCCAAAAATACCCTCAAATAAAACAGCTCACAAAAACCCGAGATCTCTATCCCAGTCCTCTAACAAATCCTCTTCCACTGAGGACATGGATCTAGACTGCTCGTCAAAACCAAAGACAAAAGAGAGCAAACCAACTTCTCGACGACCTAACATTAGAAGGTAGTACTTACTCCTTTTATAGGTGTCACCAGGCTTATCTAACCTCCTAAAATTCACATTCAATCCAACCATAATTCAATGGAATATTAATGGCTTCAACAAAAAGTTCGAAGAATTGAAGTTAATCGCCTCAAGTTATAAGCCTGCCATTATTCTTTTACAAGAAACAAATTTTAACGATTCTTCCTGCCCTAGTTTTAAGAACTATAACATTATAAGAAAAGACAGGGAACAAGCCCTGCGATCTTCAGGAGGTGTAGCTATTCTGGTACACGAGTCCCTAGACTATTCCACTATCCAAATTGATTCCGGTGTAGAAGTCATAGCAATTTCCACTCACTTTGTCAAGAAAGTATCCATCTGCAACGTTTATATCCCTCCTTCCACGCCATTTTCTCTACAGGATCTCAACAATATCCTTTCAAAACTCCCTCCCCCCTTCATAATGTGCGGAGACTTTAACTCCCATAATGTAATGTGGGGTTCCTCTAGAACAGATAGCAGAGGATTAATCCTTCAGGACTTCCTAATCTCAAACAACATTTCCCTCCTAAATCCTCCAGTCCATACCCATGCATGCCTAGCTTCTTTAACCTTTTCATCCTTAGACCTTTCCCTCTGTTCTCCTGACCTTTTCACTACCCTACAGTGGGATATCATGGAAGATCTACACGGAAGTGATCACTTCCCAATCAGAATCTCCTCTATAGGCTGGCATCAACCTAAATTGCCTAGAAAAACTTTTAATCTATCCAAAGCAGATTGGACCAAATTTCGAGACTCGTACATCCTTCCAAACTTAACGTTTGCCGATGAGGACTCAGCCCTTGATACCTTTGTCCATTCAATCATTGCTGCAGCAGATTCCAGCATTCCTCACTGTAATATCCAACACCACAAACCCCCAGTCCCCTGGTGGAACGATGACTGTAGAATGGTGATCAGGGAAAGAAAATCGGCACTGAATCGCTTCAAACACTGTCCTACTTTGGAAAATATTATCATCTTCAAAAGATGCCGAGCAAAAGCTCGTAGGACGATTTTAAACGCAAAGCGATCTTCCTGGGCTGAATACATCAAATCTATAAATTCGTCTCTCAGCAGTGGGGAATTTTGGCAAAAAATCAAAAGGTTTCGAGGTAGTCCTCTTCAGTCAATACAGGGCCTAATTAGTGATGATCAATGGATCTCCAATAGGGTTGATATTGCGAACTGTTTTGCGAATTTTTTCTCCAATGTATCTGGCGACAATAACCTTAGCACTTCCCAGCTAAATCAGAGATCTTCCCAATCAGTAAACTTCGACGTTGACGATTCTCCCCTCCAGCACTACAACCTCCCTTTTAGCTTTGATGAACTCTTAAATTCTCTCTCTAGAAGCAGAAATAGTGCCCCGGGGCCTGACTTAATCCTAATTCCCATGATCCGCAATCTCCCTCAAGCGGCTCTAGACAATTTGCTGGATCTTTATAACGGCTACTGGAGAACAGGCACGTACCCATCTGCCTGGAAGAAATCTATCATGATTCCAATACATAAACATGGCAAACCTCGTTCCTCACCTGGTAGTTACCGTCCAATCTCGCTGACTGACCATCTGGGCAAGATCTTTGAAAGAATGGTAAATACTCGCCTTGCCTGGTACATTGAATCTCACAATCTATTAGATCCTTATCAACTGGGATTCAGGCAATCGAGATCTACCATTGATCATCTCACGGGCTTCCATAATGATGTTTGTACTTCATTCCAAAGGAAAAACCATTTAGTTGCTGCTTTCTTAGACATTTCCAATGCTTTTGATATGGTATGGCGGCCCACCATCCTGAACACTTTACATCAGTGGGGCCTCAGAGGCCGGTTACCTAAATTCATATCAAACTTCCTCTCTGATAGACTTTTTAATGTCAGGATTGATGGTCATCTATCTGATCCACTCCCCTTACTAAATGGAGTCCCTCAGGGTTCAGTGCTGAGCCCTACCCTTTTTAATATAGCCATGAACAACATTCAAAGATACCTTAGCCCTACGATCACTCACAGATTATACGCAGATGACATCCTACTATATTACCAGTCTCCCAATCCAAGAGTCTGCGAAAGAATCCTCCAATCTAACTTGAACTCACTGGAAAAATGGACCAAAGCCACAGGTCTCTCTTTGTCGTCCACAAAATCCGCTATTGTGCATTTTTGCAGAAGACAAAAATGTTCCCGTCTGCATTCAATAACTCTTCAAAACAAGACTTTACCAACAGTTTCGTCTCACAAGTTTCTCGGACTCACCTTCGATTACAGACTATCATGGAAAGATCACATCCAATCTCTGAAGGCTAAATGTACTCGCGACTTGGGAATATTAAAGATGCTTTCAAACCACAACTGGGGTTCGGATCATCTCTGCCTTCTTAAATTATATAAAGCAATTATTAGATCCAAACTGGACTATGGCAGCATAATTTTTGCTACGGCTCCCAAATCTTATCTGCGCTCACTGGATGTCATCCAGAATACATCACTAAGACTTATAACTGGAGCTTTTATCACCAGCCCAACTCCCAGTTTACATAGCATCATGAGTTTAGAGCCCCTATCCATCAGGAGGAAGTATCTACTCTTAAAGTATGCTACGGATCTCTGGCAGAGACCATTCATTCCTGGACATCAGTCATTCTTCCATCCTCCCCCAATACCCCCAATAGCCTCCACTCATAACCTAACCCTAGACCTCAGACGCACCTTCCAGCAACTATCTGAAGAGTCCAACACCCAATTGCAAGTTCCTCTCCCAATTAGCACTACTTCTACTCCTCCGTGGTTATTACATCCCATCCAGGTTGATTTTTCCTTACTAAAATATGATAAAGAATCTACGTGCTCTTCTGTCTACAAATCCAGTATAAACAACATTATCCAGTCCAAATCTCCATGCCAAACAATTTATACAGATGGATCTAAGTCAGACCATGGAGTCGGTTGTGGCTTTGTTCATGACAGATCCTCCTCAGGCTTTAAGTTGCCCGCCACAACAAGTGTACTAACCGCTGAGCTAGTGGCCATTGAAAGATCCCTCAGCTATATCAAGTTAAATCCCGCAAATTGCTGGATCATATTCTCAGATTCTAAGAATGCACTATCCATGATCCAAAATCGCATCATTTCCCATCCAGTTATAGTGCTAATTATGGATCTTATAGAAGATATTATAGCACATGATTCTTCTCTTCTCTTCGTTTGGTGTCCCGGTCACAAGGCCATCAAAGGTAATGAGGAAGCAGATTTACTTGCAAAATACTCCATTCAGCATGGTCAACCTTATATGCGCTGCTTCTATCCAAAAGACCATCTCTCATCGGTGAAATCCTTCTCGCAATCTTTAATGCAATCCTACTGGGATGATCCACAGAAAGTCAATAAGCTGAGATATATTAAACCATTATTCTCCCAACCTCCACCAGAACATCTGGTAAGTAGGAAAATTACAGTAAAATGGATGAGACTCATGATTGGTCACTGCAGATTTACACATGAATATCTACTAAAACGAGAAGGTCCCCCGCTCTGCGAATTTTGCAACGATCCCCTATCCGTCAAGCACATTCTTACCGAATGCACGGCATTATACCCTCTCAGATCCTTTTTTGACCTCAATCAGGACCTTTCTCGAAACCTTTGCTCAGACAACATATCTAACACCTTAGCTTATCTGAAAGAAATTAACTATCTCACTAAAATCTAGTCACTGCTAGCGACATTTCATTCTAGTGTGAGTTATTTGCAGCAAAATCAAACTTATCAACACATCTGTGATAGCTTATCCTGCGACGAAACCCATCTGTGATAGAAGCCATCTGTGATAGAACTGATCTGTGATACTAATAACCTGTGATATTTATTAATCCATTCAATGTCTGTCTTTTAAGTGAGTTCCATATTCATAAGTTAAAGTTCCTGGTCGCTAAATGATCTTGATATCGATGCGACCTAAACTTGAAAATTCTCTCTCTCTCTCTTAAATGGCGTTCTTGAATCTCTAAATGATGGTAAACAAATAGTGATTGAATACAAAATGGGTAATAATAGTGAAAATAATAATTAAATAAAGTCTATTCTCTGTGATGCTATTCCGGGTATCGAAAGTACGGTACCTAAGATGGGCGGTGACTGACATATACGGAGTCCAACATGTTTGTTACCATAAATGCTCCACATCAAAAACGTCTTGTAACTAACATGTCCCGTATCTAAAATGTCTGAGGTTTAAAATATGTAGAGTCTAAACCGTCCACATCCTAAAATATCCGGTTCTTAAAACGTCTGGATCTTAAAATGGTCGGATGCTAAAACGCTCTTAAAAAATTCCAAAAAAAAGCCTGTGTAGGGCTTGGTCAACTAATAAATATATCTCTAATGGTAGGATAACTTAAGCTGGACTGTCTGCGGCGTTGACTATTAGGTCGCGGTCAGTCTTTTTGGTATGGAGACGAGTGTTCAGCACGAGGCAAGGTTTTCGACTGTCTCAGTGTTCATCTCGGAGTATACAGGTGCGCTTTGAAGCACGATCTGTGGAAAACAATACTACCTGTAGCGGTCGATCATTTTTAAACGCTTAACTCTTCAATTACAGTCAGTCATAAAAGTCTACATATATCATGCAAATTAGTTATATTTTTAAAACGGTCTAATTCCTGGCTCTTTTACATTATTTTTAAATTACTTTCCCAATACAAATAAACAACAATAGGAATGGAACCAAATTGCAAATTACATTCACATTAAATAAATAATACTGAATAAAACCTAACAAAAGTTAACATGTAGCAAGAAATACACCAACTTGAAGATGTAAAAAATTTGTTACTGTTTCTGGTATTTTTATCATAAATGTAAATTATATTTTAGTACTTTTTAGGCATCCTCCTCAAGTGAATCGTAATATTTGGGTTTTTTAGAGTATATTATTTTTGTTACAATGGTTAGAAACGAAATTTCTGCTCAAATTAGAAATTTAATTGTAAAATTATGAAGTAAAGGAAAATCTTATAATGAAATTGTTAAAAGAGTCGAGCTTCGAGTCCTACTATAATAAAAAAAAACTTTAATGCAGTGTACCACATAAGGTACGGTGCAGAATAAGCCCCGATCTGATCGTCCAAAAAAAATTGGATGAACGTGATATCCGCTCAATTAAAAAAAATGACGAAAACCCAAAACTAGTGCCCCCAAATTGGCCGGTTATGTTTTACAGAGACTGAAAAATATGTCAGTACAGAAATGATACGTAGGGTCCTCAGATCAAAAGGATTGCGTGGCACAAGACCAAGGAAAAAATCACTTATATCTAAGAAAAATAGCCAAAAACGGTTAGAATTTGCAAGGGTAAGGAGTGGACAAGGATATTTTTGATGATAGCAAATGTAACATTTTTGGATATGACGGAAAAAGCGAATCAAGAGTTGAAACTGGGAAATTTGATACAAGCTGCCAAACAAGGTGAATTTAGTGTGATGGTGTGCGACTCAATTGCAGCGGATGGGGTGAGAAATCTAGTTTTTATTGAGAGTAATATGGATCACCGCATGTACCTCCAAATTTTGAGTGAAAATTTGTAACCCACAATGGAACGTTGGGAATTGGGAAATTGAAGAATATTTCAACAAAACAACGGTCCCAAACACACAGCGGCACTTGTCAAGGATGGATCCTATATAATATTCGTGTCGATTTAGACCCAATCGAGCAGAAAGAAGAGTGTGAATACACGAGATTTAATAAGGTACATCCAACAAGGTATCTTTAAAAAATGTTCTAGAATCTGCTTTGGCTGATATCACCCCAGACGTCACAAAAAATTTAATCCTGGCAATGCCCAGAATATTATAAGCTGTCATAAATACTGAAGATGAACCACCAAAATATTAATTTTTTGGAGAATTTTTTTATATAATATGTACACTTGCATAATATGTACTTTTTATATAATATGTACTTTGGTGAGGTATTATTCAGGACCATTTTTATATTTATTTTTATATATTTTTTTATTTATTTTTGAATGCAATTTGTGACTGTGATTTGTGAATTGTGTATGTATTTTGGACATTATTTCGTGAAAATAAATAAATTTTGTGTCCTAGTTTAAGTTTAGGTTGAGATTATCAGTATAATATAATTATATCAATTATATTAATGAAAAACTGCAGATTATAATGTTATTGATTTTTTTATTAATATAACTATATAAAACAAAAGTTTTACAACCAGCTATATCATGTAAAAAAATTAGGTGTGAAACAAACATAACCCCAAAGCACATGTGCTCGGTCCACATCAATAAAATTTCGCGTGTGTGTTGAATTTACTGAGACAATTTGTTTGAATTATCTGATGAACAACAGATAGTTCGTGTGCGTACTGTGCGGCGACAATATTTGTGTGTGACTTTGTGTGTCAGAGCGTCTACGTTGCCGCGAAGGCACATTACATACCCGCACAATGCAATTTTTTATTAACGTGGATCCAACTTTGATTTTTTCTCACTTGTTTACCAAGACATAAATATATATGCAAAGCGGAAATGATAAAACAAGTTAATAGTTGAAAAATGACTTTATTCTTCGGTATATTCTTTACTAATCGCAATACATTTTTTCCCGCGGTTCCCCAATTCATTTATTCCATATCAGAAGAGATTTTTTGGAAGTCCTTCAAAATACTCATCTGCTGCTGCGATAAATTCTTCATTTGATGAAAAATGTTTGCCATGTAGAAATTTTTTGAGGTTTGGGAATAGATGAAAGTCGGAGGGAGCCAGATCTTGGAAATATGGTGGATACTTCAACAATTGGCCATTGCAGAAACACGTCTGTGAGCCGGTGTATTGTCTTGATGAAAAATGATTCTTTTCTTCGCTAAACCATGTCTTTTCTCACTAATTTTTGCACCCAATTGATCCAAAGAGATCAATATCCAAAGATCAGTATCCAAAGTAATACTGTCCTGTTATTGTGTTACCGATTTGAAGGTAATCAATTAACAATATGCCTCTTGCATCCCCACACCGGATTCGATCCACTGTGCGGTTTGTTGTCACAGTTCTTGATCATAGTGGTAAATCCAAATCTCATCCATAGTTAAAAAATGACGTTTAAAATATATTTGATTTTTTCGAAAAAGATCCAAATGTTGGTTAGAAAGATTTTCTCCAGGTCGTTTTCGATCAAAAATTTAACTAATGCGGCACCCGTCTTTCTAGTTTTCTCAAGCCCAATTTCTTTTTCTAAATATGAAACACCCGCTAAATATGAAATGTTCGTGGCCTTAGTCATTTCACTCAAAGTCAATTGTCTCTCATTCATAACCATATCATGTATATAATTAATTATTTGTTCAGCAGTTTCACTTATTGGACATCCAGAAAGAGGATCATTATCCAGGCTTGTACGACCACGTTGAAACTCACCTGTCCACTTACAAATCATTGTTTTTAAAGGAACAGACTCCCCTAATACATGTATCATTTTATACTGAATTTCCATTACATTTTAACCTTTTTTTTATGAAGAATTTAATCAGTGCATGATTTTCAATATTTTCCGTTTTAAAAAATAACACTGATACGGTTAATGCATGAATGATTGTGGCGGGTTCATATATTTTTTCTCCTTTATTTGGGGTTTTCGCCACTGTCTAAAACTTAAAAAATATCAAAAATACCTGTTCTTATTTAAAGAAAGAATCACTGGGTAAAAACAAAAAACCAAACGGAGACAAATTTCTCAGTGATTCTTTTTTGTAATAAATTTGCCTAACGAACAAAATTTTAAAGATATAAAAATGTTATAAAAAAATGTACAAACTTTTAAAGTTAACGTTTCGGAGGGTAATCTCCCCCCGTTTTCAAAACTAAACTAAAAAATAAATTATTTTAATTTGTAATATATAAAGTAACGAGTGAAAGTAAATATATTTTTTTGTATATGTCAACTATACTTACATTGACAACAATAGATTTTCATGACAGTGACATACTACCAAAAATATATATATATATATATAGGTAATGTTTACTGTGTGATTGTTTATTGTACTGATTGTGTATTCGAATATTTAAATGTTTTTAATTGTATTCTTTAGAATCGGGAACCATATTGAATTAAATCTAGCGAAGGCATAGCAATACAGTTATTTTTATTTAAATTAATTATAGTTTCTTTTAATTTTCTGTATGTTGTTACCGATTCTTTTAATACCGTTTTGGAATTATTCCAATTGATTTTATGACCCGATTCCCATGCGTGTTGACAAATTCTATATTTATTAAAATCGCCCTTTCTAAGAAGGTTTTTATGTTCTTTTACTCTAACATCTAACGGTCTAGATGTCTCACCTATATAGACTTTGCCACATTCGCAGGGAATTTTATAAACCACATTTTTGGTATTTTGTTGTATATTGCTTGGTTTAGTCTTTGTTAATAGAGATCTAAGAGTATTTTTTGTTTTAAATGTCGTTCTTATGTTGTATTTATTTCCTACTCTTTTAATTGTGTCAGAAATACCGCGGATATAAGGGATTGTGAGGTTGATTGTTTGAGAGTTATTATTATTGTTATTAATAACTTGTCTGTTTTGTCTAGTATCAAGATTTTTAAGCGATTTATCTATAAAAATTTTTGGGTAATTGTTTTTTATTAAAATGTCTTTTATGTGATTTGTTTCTTTTTGTAGTGTATCACTGTTGGTACAAACAAGTTTTGCTCTGTCATATAAACTTTTAATACCTCCTATTTTGACCGATTTTGAGTGATTTGAAAAGAAATTGAGATACCTATCTCTGTTTGTCGGTTTTCTGTAAACTGTAGTTTTTAATGTGTTGTTTTGTTTTATTATTAAAGTGTCGAGGAATGGCAATTTATTCTCCCTCTCCATCTCTAAAGTAAACTTAATTTTAGGCTCTCGAGAATTTATATCTTGTAAAAAATATTTAGATCGTCAATGCTATGTTGCCATATAGCAAAAATATCATCAACGTACCTAAGCCATATTAATGGCTTTTTAAGAGATTTATTTAATATGTCATTCTCGAGTTCCTCCATAAAGATATTACTCATCAAAGGAGAAAGAGAAGAACCCATTGCCATTCCGAAATTTTGTTGATAATAATCATTTTCTAATTGAAAATATGTGGTATTTAAGCACAGAGTTAATAATTCCAAAATTGTATTTATGTTTAGTTTAGTGCGGTCTTTTAATATTGTGTTATGTTCTAATCTCTTTGTAACTATTAAAAGCGATTTATCAACTGGTACAGTAGTAAATAAACTCACCACGTCAAAACTAACCATTAAATTTTGGTTTGTAATTTTAATGTCCGAAATTTTATCTAAAAAATCTGAAGTATTTTTAATATATGAATTTGTTCTACCCGAAAGTGGATTTAAAATATTTAATAAAAATTTTTCTAGTTTATAACATGGGGATTCTATACTACTAACTATAGGGCGAAGTGGTATACTAGTTTTGTGTATTTTTGGTAGACCATAGGAATGAGGTGGTTTACTATAATGTGGTGTAAGTTGTGATCTTTCTAGATCTGTAAATTCACGTTTGTGTTTATATAATGTATTGTAAATTTGTCTCTCTATATTTAATGTTGGATCTGTAGGTATTTTAGTGTAATTTCCCTCATCAATTAAAGTTTTAATTTTGTTATTATATTCTGTAGTATATAGGTGAGACATCTAGACCGTTAGATGTTAGAGTAAAAGAACATAAAAACCTTCTTAGAAAGGGCGATTTTAATAAATCTAGAATTTGTCAACACGCATGGGAATCGGGTCATAAAATCAATTGGAATAATTCCAAAACGGTATTAAAAGAATCGGTAACAAAATACAGAAAATTAAAAGAAACTATAATTAATTTAAATAAAAATAACTGTATTGCTATGCCTTCGCTAGATTTAATTCAATATGGTTCCCGATTCTAAAGAATACAATTAAAAACATTTAAATATTCGAATAAACAATCAGTACAATAAACAATCACACAGTAAACATTACCTATATATATTTTTTGGTAGTATGTCACTGTCATGAAAATCTATTGTTGTCAATGTAAGTATCGTTGACATATACAAAAAAATATATTTACTTTCACTCGTTACTTTATATATTACAAATTAATATAATTTATTTTTTAGTTTAGTTTTGAAAACGGGGGGAGATTACCCTCCGAAACGTTAACGTTAAAAGTTTGTAAATTTTTTTATAACATTTTTATATCTTTAAAATTTTGTTCGTTAGGCAAATTTATTACAAAAAAGAATCATTGAGAAATTTGTCTCCGTTTGGTTTTTTGTTTTTACTCAGTGATTGTTTCTTTAAATAAGAACAGGTATTTTTGATATTTTTTGAGTTTTAGACAGTGGCGAAAAACCCAAATAAAGGAGAAAAAATACTGATACGGTTATTTTAAGCTGCTGTTTTTGTACGTGTAAATAGACAGATCGACATAATATAAAGGATGATCCTATAGAATGTAGTAGGTTATATAGTTCTTTTACTGCTCTATAGCTGTTGCTATTAGGCTAACTTTTGAATAATATATATACATATATATATATATATATATATATATATATATATATATATATATATATATATATATATATATATATATATATATATATATAAATATATATATATATATATATATATATATCTGGTGAATCAGTAAATAAAAAGATCATATTGTACAATGAAGCATATTTAAAAGATGGATTTATTGCTTTGAATGACAAGCCACAATTTGTTGTTTATTATCAAGTTCTGTTCGCAGAAAGGACGAAACCTTCAAGATTAGTCCGGCGTCTGCCAACAAAACAGCCGACATGTGCACACAAAACAAACCATTAGAATTTTTCGAGCATAAATCATTCGTCTTGAAAAATTAACAAACTACTATCAACAAATTAAACAGTAACGAGATCGTAGCACTTCAAGCATCGCATTTAGTAGCATTACGAGCGACCAGGGAGCCTAAGCCCCACACGATTACGGAAAAACTAATTTTAACCGTTGCCATGATTATAGTTAATGTGATGATAAGTCCGGAAGAAGCAAAAAAGTTGAAAACTATACAACTTTCAGATGACACAATAACGATACGTATTAATGAAATGGCCCCTGATGTTTACCATCAAATAATCGAAAAGGTTAAAATAAGTGATTTTTTTAGCGGATATATCATTCGATCTTTGTCGTGAGCATAAGCGTTGTCAAACGCGTTATTATAATGAGTGGGACAAAGCGAACATAATTTTTTATCTTCATCGTAAGTAGTGGTGTACGATGTAAATATAATTTAACAAATGATTGAATGAATAAATGATTTTCTACCTGAAAATTAAAGGTAAAAAGAAATTTCAAAAGCTATTTTTTATTATTTAAAATAATGAATCAAACAATATAGAAAAACATTTTTTAACGCTATTAAGTCATTAAAATTAACAAATTAAAAATTTAAATTGTTATAACTTTTTTAATAACAATTTAAAAAAATGTATATTTCTCTGAGAAGAAAGTTTATGTTTATTTTAGAGTAAATTCAAAAAAAAAGTTTTAAATTCATTAATTTTTCTGCTAGTTCTGATTTTTTTTAAATTTTGTTTCATCCCTTAACTGACAGGCTCCTTAACTCTGTTAATCTTAATAATAGTAGAAAAAGTTATAAGACCATTTTATGTTGTTATGCTCTATAAATTTTTTTTGGAACTTTTTTTCCTAACTTATGGTTTTGGAATTATTTTGAAAAAACATTTTAATTTTTAATCTGTGGTTAATTTTTTTTCCAACCCTCGCCGGTGGTCGGAAACCGATTTACTTATATGCATAATTATAGAATGCCTCAAACAAACTTATATCAAAGAGTCAGCCTTTTATCTCAAAATTTCGATTTAAATGCTTCGTTAACTGGACTCACATCACATTGAGATGATCTATGTAACTATATGCTATTCAGCTAAAACTATAACAAACTACATGGAGTCTGGACGGTCTGGAACGTATTGAAGATAACATAAGGAAGCAGCGAAGCGCTTAGTCAAAAATTAATGCATGGGAACGCGGAAATATGAGCAGAGTGCATAAGAAAGAAGTCAAAAAAATATTAAAACAAAATGACAGTGTCATGGGTCAAATAGGCTCTATCCAAAGACACAAGTTTTTAAATACCAAATTATACAGAAAATGACAATATTGGGAGATTGAAAAGATATAATAAAAGTGGTAAAAGAAAACGAGACAATTTAGAGTTTGTACGAAATGAAAAACAATTATACAGAAAAAATGGCAGGAAAGAGCATATAATATGACGATCCACCCTTTAAGCTAGAACTGAAACAATTATGGCAGCAAATTTGGGAATTCAAAGGAGAGCATACTAAAAATGGAATATGGCTTAAGAAAGAGATGGACAGAAATATGAAATTACGAGAGATGCAGCATGATAACATAACCAGGGACGATATCGACAAAGCATTCACAAAAGCTCATAACTGGAAGGCTGCAGGTTGAGATCACATTCATAATTATTGGTGGAAAAGGGTGGAGGTGCGCGACAAACTTGTTAACTCTGTAAACAGATTAATATTTGTTTTAAGTTTGTGTAAAGTTTGTCAAGAAATCCCAAAGAATCATCCATCCCCAAAAATCCCAAAAAATATAAGCCTATAACATGTCTTCCAAATTATTATACAATAATAACATCAATAATAGTACAAAAAGTTCAACAACATTTTCACTTACATCGTATTCTCAAAAGAGAGAACAGGAGGAACAGGAGGAATAGAAGGGGAGCAGAAGTCAGACACAGGGTTGTAAGGAGCAACTTACGATAGACATGGCTATAGCAGAAAACGCCAAAAACAGTATGCGGAATATAACAGTGGCTTGGATTGACTATCAGAAGGCGTTTGACTCAATCCGCACTCATGGCTTATAAAAGTCTTACACCTATATAAGATCGAAAAAAATATTATCAGGTTCCTTCAAACCTCTACGACTTCTTGAAGAACAAAGCTAGTAGTCTGTATAAAAAACAAGAATATGAAAACTGATGAGATTCCAAAAGAAAACCGAATATTCCTGGGTGATGCACTTAGCCCATTATGGTTCGTATTGAGTTTAAACTCTCTTTCTGTCGCACTGAATCGAACTAATTTGGCATATTCGATAAACAATGACCACATGTGTTACTTCGGCAGTCATTTAAATTTTTTAGTTTTATAAGTCGGTCTAATTTTTGTTCACTTACAGCGTATAGCAGCATATAGATGACTTAAAGCTATACGCTGGAAGTGAATAAATATTAGACCGATTTATAGAACTAACTACAAAATTTAGTGCAGATATAGAGATGAGTTTTGGATATGAAAAGTGTGCTAAATTAATCGATAATCGCGGAAGACCAGAATCATATGATAACATGCAAGACCAACATGCTATTAAGTATCTCGCTGAATATTCATATAAATACCTATATCAAAGACTGGTGAAGCAACATTCTAAAATAAAGAAGGATTTTGGGAATAGAATAAAGAAACGAACTAGATTATTAGAAAAGACTGAATTGAAAGGGAAAAATATAATCAAGGTTGTTAATACCTGGGAGATATCACTACTTTCTTATATCTTCACAGTTGTGAAATGGTCGACAACAGATTTGGAGGGATTTGATAGAGCTATCAGGATGTGGATGGCGGAAAACCGCATACACCATGTTTACTCATCTACAACAAGATTTTATTTTTGCATGACAATGTAGCAAATAAGTTAAAACACAATTTTAACCGAAGAGCAAAACCTCGGAACTTCATTTGGCTATATGCTCAATAGCGAAAAATTCAGTTCTGCAGTTGCAGGAGGCAATACTAAGGACCACTCTAAGTACATCTAAAAGGCAACTAGAATGGATGAGCAAAGCTATACTTGGAAAATATCCGAACTTCCTGTCAAACGCAAATATCTCATGGTCCACTGAATGAATGCATAAACTGAGGGCAATGGAGTGGCGGGAACCAGGAATTACAAGAGGTACATAGAAAAACATCAGATGGTGAATGATTTATGTTGAACGTGCCAAAAGACATCCGAAACTGTGGAGCATATAGTAGCAGGATGCTCTACAATGGTATCAACTGAATATAAGAAGAGACACAATCTTACTGCGGGCATTGTTCATAAGGAGCTGAGATTAACCTGTAAATTTGCAAAGGAACAAACTGCATATTTTAAATATGTACCTGAACCAGTTCTTGAGTATCTAGCAACCTTCCTGTATCTAGCAACCCCAGATATTACCTTTGTGGATAGGAACAAAAAAACTGCCTACTTAAATAGATGTATCACATCACAATGATCACAATTTACATCAAAAAGAAAGAGAAAATATAAACAAATACTATTAGTTATGTGAAAAATATAAACAAAAATCACACTAAAAATCGTTTGGGTGATCTCGGAATCATTTCAACATCTGCATTAGTAAGTTTTGATTTAAACAAAGTGTCTTGCGTTAATAGACATAGGCGAGCATACATTTAAGGTTATGCAAAAGTCGGTACTATTGGAAACCTGTAGAATTGTGAGGAGAACATTGAATATTCCGCAGTCGTAAATTAATTACTAAACATCAGGAAGTAAAAATCTCATATCGTGATTAATGATAGCCCCACGGATGATGTAACCCAACATGGGGAAAAAAAATACAAATACCCTCAGGGGTCTATCCTTATCGGTTCTAGTTAAACCCGGTTTCCTCTAAATTCCACCCTCAATCATAATTTTTATCTTTAATCCTGAATCCTATCTTTCTTCTTCTATAACACCACCGCAGAAGTCACATTAAATCAAAAATCTGAGGTAGTTTCCTACCTAAATATAAATAAAAATACATAGCCAACATAGGTCAGTAGCCCGGCGTGAATTATATTGCTCCAAATACGAAAAGTAAAACTCAGGGCGGCTTGTCTTTCCTCTCGGAACCGTTCTAATGATCAGCCGTGCAGAGAAATAAGGGCTAGTGGTGCCACTCTCTGTAATAACACCACAAAACTGGTGTTATTTGCTATAATTAAAATAATTTGTTTACTTACCTGTAAAAAAACAAAACTGAAAAATAAATAATGGCAAAAGTATGGGAAAGTCTCCACTCTACCCAATGTTTCTTTATCGATTTCCCCATTTCAATCACGTATAGCCAAAGATAAAAATTACACTTGAATACGGTGATCGAGGATATGGAAGTTCTAGCCTTATGAGCAGTGGATTCCATCTTGATGAAACTGCAAATATTAAATCATGATTCCTCTTCTTCGAAGTTCTGGTTTGAAAAAAAAATCCAGTATGGTTACGTAGCGAGCTGAACACTGTAGTTCCATCTTCGCTTACACGACATTGTTGTTTTAGGAGACCCAAAACCAGCAGTTTTTTGTATTGACAATGCGTACAATTTTCTCTCATTACAAGGTTTTTTTATGTCCCAATTTACTACTACTCATGATCGGATTTTTTCTACTGAAAAGTTTTCTGGGTTTTTTCTTTACTGAAAAGCAGTTAACATTGCTTCGGGCTAACAGGACTAGTCAGTACCATTACTGCACTCTCAACTATTTAATGAGAATTTCTTTGATGCTATTTTGTTTCTATAGTTTTGTACTTTTTTATGTTTTTTCTGATATTATAATTATGTTGGCCGCGGTCCCGATACTACCAGGGCTGATATAATATTTTATTGGTATACTAAAGTAGGAATAAATTTGTAATGAAATTTGACTCTGAAATAAGAAGTTATAGATTAACTTTGCTTTCATTCAAATTTTAGAATAGAACATACAATATACAGACACACACACATAAATTTAAGTTGACAAAGAACTGAGAATGTGTATCGCTTTTGAAAATAGAACTTGACTTTATCAAATGAGCTTGTCTTTGAATTTATTAAATTGTTAAGTTGATTGTTCACACAACTATGATAGTTTGATAATTGGTCGTGAGAATTGATTGATTTTGAGAACTTGTAGATGACTTATGAATTTTGAATTTAGCAGTATTGTCATTTATAAAAGCAGCCCCAATAGGTACTTCGCCATTTAAATTTAGCACCATTTTTCAACAACGTAACCCAGATTATTTTAATTTTTAATTTTTTATATCTCGCATGTGTCATCTAAAGACCCGGCAATTTAATTATAGACTGTGTTATGGTAATAGCTAAATAATCTATTTTTATTTTTGATGAAATTAGAAGGAATGCAGATTTTTGCAATAAAATTATGTTTTCCGACGAAACTCAATTCCACTTCACACGTTATGTGAATAGACGTTAAATTGCAGAATTTGGGGAGGTGAAAATCCGGGAGTAATTGTATAAGAAACTTTACATCCTATTCGAATAACAGTGTGATGTACATTGTTCTGTGCCCTGTGCCCCTGTAAAAGTTAATGGCGAACGCTACCGCAATACGTTAAGGATTTGTTAATAGCCCCAATTGGATAGATAATATGCACTTAACAGTATGTTCTTTTTTCAAAATGGCGCCACGTGTCATACGGCAAGGGAAACTTTGGAACACTTTTTCCTAGCCGCGTCATGCCTCGAAATGGTGATATTCAATGGCCTGTATGATCATGCGACCTAACCCTCGACTTTTTCCTGTGGGGCTTTTTCAAGAGCAAAGGTGTATTCTAACAATCCGCAGACGATGAAGAAGACGAGAGCTGAACATGCGTCAAATCAATTGAACCGCTATTGTGCCTCATTGTTATTAACTCTTTTACGCAAAGAATAGCATTCTGTAGAAATAGCCGAGCGAGATATTTGGAGGAGATATACATACTGGTCAAGCAACTAACTAATGCTCATTATGAGATGTGGAATGAGATTGTGAAACTCAACGGTCACGGGTGTATAATTCCTGATTACTGTTGTCTCTTTCCCTCTTTCCTCTGCCACTCGGTTTTACTTTCAGGTTACTGATTGGAGGCTTATTGGACGGTAGTTCTTTAAATCTTCCTGTGCTCATTTTTTATGTAAAAGGATCACTTCTGCATTTTTCCATAAGTCAGGTATTTTTTGTTCTTTGAGGCATTTTGAGTATAATTTTGCCAGTGTTTTATGTAACGTCCGACCTTCCAGCATTTCAGAATTTCGACAGTTACTCTGTCATTTCCTGGAGCCTTGCCGTTTTTCATCGATTCTATAGCATTTGTTACTTCCTCCACTAGGATATCTGGCATTTGTTCTTCCGTGGATATTGTTGTCTTTGATTGGTTCTGATCTTCATATAACGGGGAATAAAATTTTACGACAATCTCTAACATTTGGGTACGCGCCCTGCACACTGTTACATCCGCACGCTTTAAAGTATATATTTGCGTTCTTTTGTTTCTCAGCTTCTGTTTAGCTTTGTTAATTCCTTTGTTTTCTTTCAGGGTTTTTTGCACTAGCTGCATATTGAATCGGCGCGTGTCCTCTCCGATACGTTTTCTTATAGTTTTGCAGAGCTCAGTATACTCGACCCTGCCAAAAGGACTACCTGCATTTCTCATTGCTCGCCGTTTCTTCATTAAATCAATGGTCTCACTGGAGATTTTTGTGTATTTGAGACATTTTTCTTCTGGTGCTATTGAAACAGCCATTTGAAGTACATTGTTGACGATTTCTTCATATTGAACTGATATTTCTACCTCCTTTGGATCTTGTAACGCAGCAAACCGGTTTGACAAAGCAATCTCAAAATCGCTTCCTCTCTCCAGCAGTTTTCCAGAATCCACGTTACCCTTCTTTGATCTTACCATTCTTTCGCGCTCTTTTCGACAGTCAATCCGAACCCTTGCTCCTACCATTCGGTGGTCACTTCCAATATTAAAATTGTTAAGGACAGTACAATTGGTAAATATTGTTTTATCGTTGGTCATGATGTAGTCAATTTCGCTTGTGAGCCCAGATGGATTTTTCCATGTCCATTTTCTGCGGATATTTTTCTTATAGAATTAATTCAAAATATATATTTTTTGTCCTTCAGCAAAATCAACCAATCTGTCACCTCTATTGTCTCGCTCACCAGTTCCATATGGGCCAGTTGCATTTTCGTTCTTGTTGTTCCAATTCTGGCATTAAAATCACCCATCAGGATTTTGTACCTACATTTCTCCTTGTATAAAAGCTGGGCCACATTATCATAAAATTCCTCAATTTCCTCATCCTTATGCCTTATAGTTGGTGCATAAGCTTGGACGATTTGAAGCCTAAACTTTTTATTCAGCTGAGTGACGCATTGGGCTAGTCGGTCGGATGTACTTTCAAAATTTACCACACTGTCCTTCAGCTTTCGATTGATGAGGAATCGAATTCCGCCACATCGGCCATTTTCCGTACCTCGAGTGTAGAGTACGTGTCCAGTTGGTTCCAGTTTGATTAACTCTTCACCATTTCTTCGTGTTTCACAGAGCCCAATAATATCCCAATGTTTGTTGTCAAGTTCGATTAACAGTTCTTGCAATCGGGCCTCTGTTTTCATAGTCCGTATATTTAGCGTTGCAATGTCAAAAGTCCAATGGTAGCCTGATCTAACCCGGTGATTCTTAGCACCCTCTGCCTTGGAGCAGGTCTTCCCGCTGCCTTAGGTAGTTGCCCCTTGGCCTCCGGAGAATGAGGGCCGAGGTTTGAGGTTGTACTGTCATATTTCAACATATTGAAATACCATGTTGAAGGTATGGACCGTAATGTGCCACGCTGGTCCAATGCGGGTTGGCAGGTTTTGGATCATGTTAGTCTGAGGCCTCTGTCTTGACCTGTCCGCCAGGAGTGACCCCCCCAGGAGCATAGACTCCAGACGGCATAGCTCAAAGCTTCATTACCCTACTCAAACCCCTTTACCACATCACGTCAAGTATATATATATATATATATATATATATATATATATATATATATATATATATATATATATATATATATATTTATATATATATATATAGATATAGCGTATATATATATATATATATATATATATATATATATATATATATATATATATATATATATATATATTTCAATCATCAAATCAAATTTCTTTACAAATATATTCCTACTTTTATATATAATTAAACCTTATATCAGAAATGGCAGAATCGGGACAGCGAGGAACATACTTATAATATGAGAAAAAAACATAAAAAAGTATAAAACTATAGAAATGAAATAGCATCAAAGATAATCTTATTATATAATTAATAGTGCAGTAATGGTACTGACTAAGTCCTGTTAGTTCAAGGCAATGTTAACTGCTTTTCAGTAAAATCGAGGAAACTCGAGTAGGGGGAGAGTAGTCTTGACCGGCTCGTTGAATAGAGCGATTATTAATTTTCTTGGGGAATATAAAACTTATTTGCACCCTTGAAAAATAAAACAATAAATTTCCGAAAACTCGGCGTTTGTAAAAAAGGAGTTTCATTAAAAAATCCAGACTGCTACCCCAAGAAGATTGATAATCGCTGTATATACAGACACATACACATACACACATATATATATATATATATATATATATATATATATATATATATATATATATATATATATATACGGACTTTATTTAAAACTTCAATACACTTTCTCAGGCTTTTTGTTAAGGGATGCCTCACATTTGAGAAGATATTTTCTTCATTTCTAATAACATTGTCTGTTTATTGAATTTTTTGTTAAAATTTATCTCGTGTATTGATTTCATAATGGTAAACTGAAGATTTCATATGACCCCACAAAAAAAGTCTAACAGAGTAATGTCTAGGCTACGAGGTGGCCAATGAAACTCACTATCTCGCCCAATCCATCAACGTGAAAAACATGGTACTTACCCGAGGTTAGACGGGCCACGAACGGTTTCGCACAGTCTGACTGCTGCAACCGTTTACCGCAGGATGGCGTGGTTGCATGTGAATGCAGCCTCCATTCGACATGGCCAATTTTTATGGGATTATATGGATTTTATAATCACTTTATTTATATAAGTTAATGTCGTTTAGGTTAAATTTTTTGTTTCAGAAGATGTAATTTTGAAAAACTTGCCATTGTTAAAGTTCCCAATTTGCTTTAGGATTGTAACAAAAGGGGATTATCCTGATTTGGTGAAGAAAAATGTCAACACGATTATTGAAGTATGTAAAAATGTCGAATTACAGGATTACTCAATAGGTATAATAAATGTATAGTGTAGATATACTGAATTTTATGAATAAAATAATGATAATAATGAATTAATAATGAATAAAATTTTATAAATAAAATTAATATTCTAGGATAGAGTGAAAAATCAGATACTTTTTAAATGAAATATTGTTTATTTAGTGGCAGATTGATTTATTTTTCAACGTAACTTGTTTGAGCTTGATGCCCTTCGCCCAACGATTTTCTTCTTTCGAAATGTAAGACTTGCCGAATCCATAAAATAGTTCTCTGTTTCGACGATAATCTTTTTATTTGACGAGCATTTCTTTCCAATCAGCCATTTCTTCGTATTTCTTCATATTAATCGCGTCTTCCTGAAATTTGACCAATAGCGCAGCATAATACTCTCATGTGTCCCATTTCATAATAGCCGATGGAAGTAGTGCCCTGCGAATCCCAGAAAACAGTAACCTTTCCCGTCGATAGAGGCATTTTCGCCTTCTTGGTGGCACGTTCGCCTGGTAAAAACCCATTGTTTTGAGTGTTCTTTCTTTTCTGGTATGTAGTGCTGATAGCGCTGCTAGCTTTCTCATGCCCAATGGTTTTGTGTATATTTGTCCGAGATATTTATTACATCAACAATCTGTCTGCGGTCCTTTACTCTGCGATTGGCCAACACAAACGATATCATGGATTTTGTTAACCATTTTTTCAGTAGTGATATCAACGAGTGTCTTCACTGGTGCTGGTTTGGTTTGGTTCGAAACTCAGTAAACCACTTATAAACCATGGAGCAGTCCAATAATATAATGCTTTTTCAACTTTCTGCGTTCTGCGCCATGGTTATTATACAAATAATTATTTCAGTTTGGTGAAAGATTTTTTCTATATATTTTCTAAACATGAAGTGAAATAAAATTTTTTCGAATTATTTTGTAGAGGTAGTGACAGATAAAACAATAAAGTCAAGAGGAGATATCAACAACTTTCGAGAAATAGTGGTTTCTGAAGACTATGAAACCTCCACTAAAGCTTTATTTAAGGTAGAATATGTGTATTTGCTATCAAGAAAATAATAATAATCTGTAGGTTTTTACAGGCTAAAGCTCTTCAATATTGTTTTGAAAAAAATGTAAATACTCTTAGTGATAACGATTGGATAGTCCACTTAGATGAAGAAACTCGTTTGACTGAAAATTCTCTTAAAGGTAAAGTTCTATTTCCTGATGATGCATATAATTGTATAAAATCAGCTCCATTTATATCGGATTAGCTGTAAATTTCACGTTATACATAATTTTTCATTTTACATACATATTTTATATTTACCTAGATTCATTACACTAGTGACATAAATAACAACTATATTAATATATCCGAGAAATTTCAATTCAGTTTTCGATATGTTCTTTGGATAATTTTTTTATAATTATCTGATAGGAAGACAAATAAGTTTGGATAGAGAAACGTTCCTGCAAAAGCATTGTGACAAAAGCATATATAAAAGCAAAAGCATATATGACAAAGTATATGTACAAAATATATCAGAATATGTATAATTGCATTTATCTATTTGACAACACTTAAACATAGTTTAACTTTGATGATCGATAAAAGCGAACATGTCTATACTTGTACATATAACATATATAATTTTATTGCTTTTGAGTTAGCAAAATTCAACAAAGGGGAAATGAAAATTATGAATTATTATTAATAATTATTCTATTACTTATTCTTCTTGGGTTCGTTGGGTTTTACGGTGGCATAGTTATATACTACATTTCTTGTTATCCACTGATCTTAGTGATAGTACGTTTCTTCCTCCTTTTCTAGTTCTACAGTTAATTACCCTCTTCGTGCATTTATTGTTGTTATCGCGAAATATTCGGCCTGGCTCCACTTTTCCTTCTTTAAGTGTTCAGTTATATTTTTTATTTCATTTTGATTTCCGATTATGTGGCATGTACATGCAATCTTTTTTGTTATTATTTTCATATTATTATCAATGAAAAAATTGATTACCTTCGTAGGCAATATAATGATAGAACAAACATTTCATATATTTTTGTTTTTTATTGTTTTACTGTTCTTTTTTAAAATAGTATCGGAGAGGTCTTTCCGAAAGCTACACCCCGTTAATAGATAAGATCATATTGTAATTGAATAGCCCGGTTTTTACCAGCCGATATTTAGGATAATTAGTCTAGACGAAATAAAAAAGAAATAATTTTACCTGTATACTTGGAAACACTGTATTTGATAATTAGTATTAGTTCAAACTAATCTTGAGAAAGCCCTAACAAGGCGAAACATATGTATAGCAAAATCTATAATGGAAAATCTATAATTGGAACATTAAAAAGCTACAAGTGTATCATTTAAAATCCTAGTACATTTTTTATAAATTTACATTGTTATATCCTATAATATTATATCGTTGTCTAGGATATTTTTGCTATATTTACATCATTGTATATTTTAATGGGATCAATATTTAATGAGGTGCATATTTTTGCCTCTTGCTTTGTCCTGTTCGTATTGACGACTTATGGCAATTCTCGAGTCACAAATTATTAGTTGTTGGCGTAATGTAACTCATGGCCGATAAAGAATAGGAATGAAATTCCGCAGTGTTGTTGGTATGAGTCATATACGATAGATACGATAGATACGATAGATACGATAGATACGATAGATACGATAGATACGATAGATACGATAGATACGATAGATACGATAGATACGATAGATACGATAGATACGATAGATACGATAGATACGATAGATACGATAGATACGATAGATACGATAGATACGATAGATACGATAGATACGATAGATACGATGCGATACCTTTACATGTCATTACAGATTGAACTTCTATATGAAAGATTCTCGTTTCATTTCCGTTCTCTTGATAACCTCAGCTACTTTGATACCAACCACTTCTAGAGCCATAGTGCTCATCACGACTGCGTCGCAAATTTTCATAATCACCCTCGCTGATTAAAACCTCTTCGACTTCCTCTTTAGTGCTGCTTACAACACCTTCGCAAACCTCTCCTTGTTCCAACTTGGAGTTAATTTGTTTTAAAATGTCCTGTCTTTCCGCATCAGTAGAACATCTGTTCTTGCTTTTTTGTATTAAGTTTATGTTCTGTTTATAACATTTGATTTTAACTAAAAATTATCAGCTATATATAATCTATATATATATATATATATATATATATATATATATATATATATATATATATATATATATATATATATATATATATTATTATTATTATTAGACTCATTTTCGAGTATTCTTTCTAATCCTCCTTCTCTCTCATCCTTTCTCCGTGGATTCTCTTTCTCTCCTCCGTCCACCTTGTCGCCGATCTCCTCGAAACTTTGCTCTCTGATGTAACGTTCCACGTATGTATTTTGTTTCTGTACGTTCTTCTATCCTCAATCTCTGTCGGGCCCATTTGTGCCTTTCCCAGATCAGATCTGGCTTGTGCGATCCATGGTACTATTGACTTGACTCCTTGTACATACAATGTATGTAATAATTCTGTTGGTGAGTCTTGCCGGTGGGAGTCTACTTATATGTCCATAGAATTTCCACCTTCTTTTTCTTATGTCCGCCGCTACGTTGGACATTCTCTTTGTTGTCTGTTTAGAATGCAGTCTGTATCCTCTGTCAATTTTGGACCGAGAATTTTCCTTATAATTTTGCGTTCTTCTGTTAGTATGTTTTCTATGCCGCTTTTTGTATGAAGTGTATATAGCTCGCTTGCGTATACTACTTCTGGTTTGATTACTGTGTTGTAGTGTCTTATTTTTGCGTATGTGGATAGGCATTTCTTATTGTAGATATTGTGTGTCTTGCCATATGTCCTTTTCATGTTCTGTAATCGAGCCTTCTATGCTATCTTCTTTCTTCTTGTGGGTTCGAGGATCTCGCCTAGTTATTTGAAGTGAGTGACCCTATTTTTTTTTGGCGTATTTGGTGTTCAAATTTTGGACATCTAATTTAGAGCAGAATTCGGTTTTTTGAAAAGAGATTTTTACTTCCTCTTAGTTTGCCTGAAAACCTTTGCGGTCTGTTTTCTAGTCACATTAAAAAGCTGTTGACTTTCTGGGGATTTTTTAGTGCTGTATTCCTGAAATTCTCGTTTGCGTCGTTGTAATGCACTTTTGCATTCCGAGTCCCACCAAGGGTGTTTTGTGCTCTTTTTCAATAGGATCAGTTCCTGTGCTTTTTGTGTATTTTCTTGTGAAATTTTTCCTTTTTTTGATCTTTTTCGTGTCGAATTTCTGTAGATATGTTTTCTTGTGATGAATTCTCCTAGGGGTGAACTTGACTTTGATTCGTGTTTAGTAGTGATCTAAGTCAATGTTCGCGCCCCTGCGGAGTTGGACATCTTGGATCTCTCTTTGTTGGGGGTATGCGATCGGAACGTGGTCTATCTGGAATTTTCCAATCTGTTGTATAGGCGATCTCTATGTTCTTCTGTTTTCGTGGAGATTTTCTTAGGAATGTTGACATGATCTTCAGGTTATTCTATTGGCATTGTTCGATGAGTCTTGTGCCGTTCTTGTTGGTAAATATGTGGCCGGGGAATTTGCCTACGGTTTTCTGATGGATTTTTCTCAACCGATTTGTGCGTTAAAGTTGTCTAGTAAAATAGTGAGGTCATCCTTTGAGACCTTTGCTATTACCTTCTATAGTGTTGCTCAGAATTTCTCTGTAAACTAAGGGTTTTTTTTGTTGTCTCCGTTTGTGAGGGCATATATGTGATCATGGTGTATTTTTTATCAGCGCACTGTATGCGCATTATCATTAGTCTATTGTTTATGGGGGTGATTTCCTTAATAAAGTTAACTATCCTTTTGTGTACCATAAAGGCCATGCCCAGAAGCGGAGCGCTCCCGACGACTCGTTTGTCTGTCCTGCTTTTGAATAGGCGATAGTTCCCGTAGTCCACCGAGTCCTCATCCGTGATGCGTATTTCTTGTAGGGCAAGCACAAGTATCTTTTGCCTGTCAAGTTCTGCCTCTCAAGTTAGGTTGTGAAGTTTTCCTGGTTGGATCAGCGTGTTGACGTTGAAGGTGCCAATATATGTAAGTATTTTGTGAGGAAATAGAAAAAGCTATGACTTTTTTTGAAATCGTGAAAGTCGAGGTTTCCCAGAATCCGGTTTCCGTCTGTCGACGGGTGGACCACCTGGGGTATCATTGTTATTGCGAGTCATTGTTGCTTATACGCTTATAGGTCCAGTGTTTCCACTGGGAGTTTAGAAACAGGGATTGTTAGTTCCTGGAGCGTGGTACAGTCGCACCCTCTGGGTGAACAGACGCCGATCAGCTTGCTAGTGGTTTTTCTGTTAGCCGCCGAGATCTGGTTTTCTTCTGTTAGCCGCCTGTTCCCGAAATAAACTTTGGATTCAGTCTTTGTCCGCTTCCTGCGACATGGACGAAGGATTGGAGCTTTAAGAATATATAGTTATATAGTTATATGTTATATGGTTTTAGTTATCCTTAAACCAGCTGTTTTCAGTTCATTTACAACCTTCTCAAAATCACTGAAAAACTCTGCCATGTCACTATAATCTCGTAACCTCAACTTTTCCAGTGTATTTCTGTAAACTGTTTGTAATATTATTGCCTCATTTGAATAAACTTTAAGGAATATTTTCATAATGTTGTATGCCATTTCTTTGTCACTTACAAATTTTAATTATTTCCTGTATTTGTACTTGCAGTGTAAATGTCATTTATACCTCGAAGATTTTTTTATCCCACTCATCTCCGTCTGTTTCTACTATCTTTCCCGTAAACGACACTTCACACTTTTTAATATTGTTTTACATAACAATATGCTTCTTCTAGGTTCCATAATTTTTGCCATCAAATACCGGCATTGTAATACCCCCCATTTTTTTTTCTTTTGCTTTAATAATTTTGCGCTTCTTCTTAACCACGTTGTGCTACCATATTAATGAAAATGATTTCTAGGATGATGAAATAATTCCTTTCTTATTAACGGATTAAACTTTTATTGTGTTTCCTTTATATGAATGTTTCTTAACCAACCGTCTTACACCACTAAGCTTGTCTTACAGATAGCGCAGTACAAAATCGCGTAAATATAAGTATACAATAATCAACAGTATTTTTGAATTATTTTTAACCTCAACCTCTTCCCAAAATTTGCTGCATTTTTAGGCACTAACATTTTAATGTTCATATTGGTGCAAATACAAATTCGAAAAATTTTGCCAGTTATGTGACGCCTCTCACTACACTAAAATGCTTAATAAACGTAATTTATGTACTTCTACCTACCTACCTACTAAGGAATCTAGTAAGAAATTTTATACCGTTATTATGTTTGACATTGCAAATTGTAAAATCGTAATTTTGATAAATACAAAAATTACATATTTTCAAAAAGTTAACTTGAGTATCCCGTAAGTTAAATGGCGCAGTCGATAGCATTTCTAGATCGTTTCGAATCGCTCGTCCGAGTTTGTATCAAAAATTTACTGGAAACTCCACAAAAATCGGTTTTCGGCAAAGACAGTCTTCAGAGTGGTTCTTCGAAAGTCAAGACGCTTATTCCATCATGAAACTGTAAGACCAACCTAAAGACGATTCAACGGAATATTGGGACACAAATTGCCTAATTTGCAAGTCACCATCCTTATAGTCAAGAGATGCTTAGGTTGATCACCTTAATGTAAGTGTAATTGAATGAATAATATTGAAGTTTTATTGGAAAAATTTGAAACACTAAGAATTAAACCTTTAAGAGACTCTGATAACGGAACTCAGTGAACCAAACGGTTTTCAAAATGTATTTCTTTTAAACTTTCTAATAGGTAAATGAACTGGCAATGCCAAAATAGTAATTAACATTTATAGCGTTTCTACGGGATAACGTAAAAGAAGTTTTATACCGCAATTTTGCCGATTAGCGGGACGAGGATTGTTTGAATAGAGATTTGGTAATGATGAAACAATTACCTAATGAAAGCCCAAATCAATGTGACGATAAAAATTTACATATTTTAAATTTATTGTGCTCTTATGTAGATATTCATGAAATAATAGATAATGACAACATTTTCAAACGTCACTTATACAACGATTTAGCCTTAAAGACTTTCCTTTCAGGCTTGAGAGAGCGTATAGTTATAGCAATTTGCTGCATGTTACCAAAAAACCTTCCCACAGCTTTGCAGTTAGTAACACAAGAACATAATACAAGGTACTTCCAAACTTCCCCAAAAGTTACTCCGAAACCCCCTGTAATTAGTTCAAGACCTCATTTTAATAATTTTAAATTAAATTTTCTTCTAATAGGAACCCTTTCAGTTCGTTTAATTCTCATACTCCTCATAATGCATTCCAAAATAGGCCCAGTTTTCTATCTCAACCGATACAATTTAAACAATATTTTAACAATACTCCAAATCGATTTCCGACAAACTCAAGTTTTTAAGATGCCTAATCTAGTTAATGTATTCAGATCGAATCAAAATAACTAACTCTTGTCTAAACCAGTTCCTATGAGTGTATCCACAAGACAGTCAAGAAATATCAGACCAACTTTTCGAAGTACTTCAAAACAATCACTTCCAAAATTCGCATGTGAAGAACTCTTTAATGCCGAAAGAGATGAAATTAGTCAGCATAATTATGAAGAATAATATCAGTCAGATTATTGTGTCGATTTTAATGACGAAGGCGAATATACCGAACAAAATTACAATGAGTGTTTTTATTCTGAGATATATGAAAATGAAATATGAAACATGAAAATGAAAATTTTCAAGATACCCCTCTAAACAACAAAAAACCTTAATACCCAATAATTTTTTTAATAGTAATAATGCTAGTAAATTAGCATATGTAACATTTCCCGAACATAACTTAAAAATTCTAATTGATTCAGGTTCTACTAAATCTTTTATAGATCCTAATGTAGCAAACAAATTTTATTTCAATTATATTATTAATGCCCTATTTGTAGTAACAGTTTTTCAGCAATCTTCTCATAAATTTAGTATTTCTATGCTTTCCTCGAAAATATTTAATTTACTGAAAAATCAAAATTTAAAATTCTATTTATTTAAATTTCACAACGTGTTCGACGGACTTCTCGGTTTAGATAACTTGAAACTTCTTCAAGCTAATCTGAATTTTGATACGGGATATTTAGTTACACCGGAGTATCAAATTAAAATTCTACAAAACAAAAAAGGAAATGAATTCCATAGCTATATCACCTTGTTGTGAACAAGTTGTAAAAATTCCGACAAGCATTAGAAACGGTGAGATCATCATTCCTTATCAGAAAATGCAGAATTGTGAAATACCATCTTCTTTAACTATTGCTAAGGACGGGCATGCTTTAACAACTGTTATAAATAAGACCACCAATTCAGTCGTTTTAGATTTCTTTGAATTCATTGAAGTAGAAAAATTTAATAGACAGGAAATTCAAAATTTTGAATTAAATAACTTTGACGAGTCAAACATTCCTAAATTCAACCTTTCTACTATTAGAACTGATCACTTAAATACAGAGGAGAAATCTAAAATTATCATGTCATTGTAAGGAATGTTCTGACATATTTTATCACGAAAATATGCCATTAACATTTACAAATAAGATCAAACACCGTATCAGAACAACAGATGAGATACCGATATACACAACATCTTATAGGTATCCATTTTATCATAAAAAATAGGTCCAAAACCAAATAAAAAATATGCTGAAACCGAACATCATACAACCTAGTAATTCTCCTTGGTCTTCCCCTATTCCAAAAAGGCTGACGCCTCGGGTAAACAAAAGTGGCGGGTAATTGTAGACTACCGAAGACTAAATGAAAAAGCCATAGATGTCAAGTGTCCACTCCTCAACATTTCTGATCTGTTAGACAAGTTAGGGAAATGCCAATATTTTACTACTTTAAATTTGGCCGGTGAATTTCGTCAGATTCAGATGAACAAAGAAGACATCCCAAAAACGGCATTTAACACTGAAGATGGACATTACGAATACCTAAGGATGCCATTTGGACTTGCTCCGATAAATGCTTCGGCAACATTTCAAAGAATAATGGAAAATATTCTAAGGGACATACAAAACGAAAAATGTCTTGTATATTTTGACGACATTATAATATTCTCGTCATCACTGCAGGGACATCTTAAAAGATTAAAAGCAGTATTCACACGTTTACGAGAATCCATGTTTAAAATAAAACCTGACAAAAGCGAATTTCTTAGACGCTAGGTAGCCTATTTAGGACACATTGTCACATGAAACGTAGAGAAGCCACATGCGGATAAAATTCATGCAATTCTAAATTTCCCACTGCCAGAAACGACAAACCAAATTAAAGGATACTTAGGATTATTGGGATATTTTCGCAGATTTATAAACAACTTTGGCTCACTTTAGCATCACTAAGGCGTTGAATAAATACCTCATAAAAGGAGAAAAAATAGAACATAATACATAATTTTTAGAATGTTTCGACTATTGAAAAAAAAACCAATGAGCCTATCCTTCAGTATCCTGATTTTTTAAAAGAGTTCAATTTAACAACAGGTGCGAGTAACATTGTTGCGAGTACATCGTTAGGTGCCGTATTGTCACAAGGCCCAATTGGCCAGAATTAACCATAAGCTATGCTTCCCGAACGCTTAACGATTCCGAATTAAATTATTCTACTATTGAAAAAGAATGCCTATGTTTAGTTTGGGCAACTTAAAATTTTCGCCCATATCCTTATGGTCGTAAATTTAATATCGTTACAGATCATGAGCCTTTACAGTGGCTATTTTCACTTAAATATCCAAGTAATAAGTTATTACGATGGCGAATTAAATTAGACGAACTTAACTATAAAATCATTTATAAAAAGGGCAAGTTAAATACTAACGCGGACGCTCTTTCCAGAATCGAACTATATATAAAGCATGTCGATGAAATATCTACTCCTAAATACTATATAGACAATTTTTATAAAGAACTTGAAGGCGAAATAGATCATCAAAAGAAAGCCAATGATGAGAAATGTTCAGCCAATATTTCGATTCAATTTCAAGCAGATGATGAAAATCCTCAAATTCCAGATGACAGTGCTACAATGCATTCTAACAATGAACAAGATCCAATTCTAGGTGTTACTCCGATACTCGAAACAGCTGTAAATTGTGGAGCAAATCAAATCGTATTCTCCAAAGTTCGGCATAACCCCGCAAAAGCTAAAATGATTATTTTATTTGAAAAAAAAGCGAATATTTTGAGTACAAATTTCACAAAACAATTTTGAAACTGATATTCTAAGTTTTATAAACTAAAATGTTATTCCGGACAAAACATATTTTTTATATTTTGAACCACCAGTAATGTATGAACCGTTCTGCGAAATTGTAAGAAAATATTTTAAATGGCCATCGATTAAATTTAAATGATGCTTAACCAAATTGATAGATGTTACTGAAAAAGAGGACATATTAGAAGTAATTAAAAACTATCACAAAAGTAAAACAAACCATAGAGGAATCGACGAAACCGAAACAAGGATTAAAGCAAAATATTATTTGAATCTGCCAACAACGTAAATACGAACGTTATCCGATCAATATAAAAATGAACGTTAGCCCAACAGCAGTACAACCCTTTGAAATCATCCATATGGATACCTATACTTTAAGCATATCCATTAAGATCTTTAGCAGCTACAGAAATAGTTGATAATTTAATAAATTTCTTTTCATCATGATATTCCAAAGAAGATAGTAACTGACAATGAAACGGAATTTAAAAACACCGTCGTCATTGAACTTTTATAGTCACATAAAATACACGTTCATTTCTGCTCATCCACAATCGAACAGAATAGTCGAACGATTACATTCAACTTTATGTGAACACGTGATTATTAAACAATCAACATTTCGGAGCATCATCTATGCAACAAAAAATGAAATATGCTATACTAGCATATAATAATTCAATATATTCACTAACTAAATTAAAACCCATTGATATGATTAACGGTCATATTAGTTCAAACGATCCTTTTAATTTGGACATAGACCAAATACTATTAACAAATTATATATTATGAAGATTAAGAAAAATCAAAATTACTTTATCCAAAATTAAATGAAAAACTGATAGAAAGCAAAGAAAAAATAATCGGAAAAGTTCATGAAAATCATAGTGACCCTGACATATTCCAACCAGAACAAAATGTTTACATTAAAAAACATGTAAGACAAAAATTGGCCCATAAATTCTCCAAACCAACTCAAGTAAAATCCGTTGACCCTAAAAGAAAAACTAAATCATCAAATTCTTAAGAAAAAGTCTACATGAGTAATATTAAACAACCGCTAAGAAACAGATATAGTTTCAATAAATATACAACCAAGGTTAATGACCATTTTTATCTTTCAACGCGTTCATCGCCGCACTCGACGGCCAGAAAAAAGTCAACATAAGGAAATTAGACGACAATCTCGGATTAATGGCAGTAAACCTAGGCAATGTAAAAATAAAGCAATATACACATTGATTTATTTTTACGATTTAAATCCCATACTATTTGAAATAAATAAATTACACACAAATGTAAAAAGAATTACCGATTTAATAATAACACACAAATATTATCATATAGGCGCAAATAACTATTTAAAGATACTTAAATAAATACAAGACAGGCTAGATAATAAGATAAAAGAAATCATTCCACATTCTGAAAGAATTAAAAGAGGATTAATAAATATTGTAGTATCCATATTTAAAGTAATTTCGGGCAACCTCGATGCATCAGATGGAGAACGGTATAAAAAGTTGATTCGAAATTTGCAAAGCGGACAACATAGTTTAAAGAAAATATTTTGAAACAGCATTCTCTTTCGTTAAGTGTGATCGATAAGTATAATTCAACCATCCGACAAATATATCAAAACGAAAAGATTTTGGAATCTAAATTAAGCCAAATAGCATTAATTGTTGAATCAGAAACACCCATTTTATATATATTAAAGATCTTTTAAACCAGTTTATTAATATTTATGAGGTAATAAATACATTTTTACAAGACTTGGAAAACTCTTGATTATTTTCCAAATTAAAAACTGTTCACTCAACTATAATCAAAACAGATTTATTGCATGAATTGAAATATGTTCAAAACCGACTTAGAAGTTAAGTTAGAAAATATACTTTTATTTAAAAAGGTAATTGATCATAAATGTTTTATATCAGATAATAAAATCATTACATTTTCCAATAACTATTCCAAATTTATTTAGTTATTATTATTTATTCTCGATACCGATTCCTTATAAGAGTCTTTTCAAAGTAATTTTACAACAAAATAATACAATAAGACAAATTGCACTAGCCATTTATTGATCAACCTTGTAAAGAAATCATGACAAATTATGCCATATGTGATGGGAATTTAAGAGAGATTGAAGCTAATAGCCCATGTGAAGTCCAGCTTCTGAGCTCATCAAGAAATGGTTCCAATTGTAAGCAGATCCAACTCAAGATCACAATGTCAATTATAAAACAGTTGGATAATACAAATCAGTGGATATTTGTAATACCCATCGAGACAATGTTGAAATTAAAATGTTTCAAACAAGAAGAAATAATTCAAATCGAGGGTACGTGCATTATAGAAATAGCATTTGGATGCCAGATCACCATTAATAACCAATTAATAATTAATGAGCAGAGCAAAATTGATGCAAATGATCAGCCAATATTATTTTCTGAATTAAATTTCAGCCCAAATTCTAATGCAATCCTCAATCTAACTAGTCGACCATCAGAAGTCAAATTGGATGACTTATATCAACTAAAGAATGACATAAGAAGTAACCAGCCTGGTTTAATTTTTGACAATATAGACAGCTACCCTAGTTATTGGACAATAGCGATCTACTTAGTGATGGTGCTGTGCTGTGGATATTGTGTTTTTAAAAAATTATTTCCGAAGTGATATGTTGTAAAGAAGCAAGATCAAGGACAAAAAGGAAGAAGAAAAATATGAGATGCGACCAGTTCAACTACCCGTTAACCGGTACAGTTGAATCTATGAGGGGTTATGTGACGCCTCTGACTACACTGAAATGCTTAATAAAGATAATTTTATATATTTAAACATGCTTTTCAATGTTCTAAGGCAGTCTAGAAAAATTTTATACCTTTATTATATTCGACATATTGAAAATTGTAAAATCGTAATTTTGACAAATAAATTGTTTTAAAAAGTTAACTTCAGTAAGTAAAGTCGTCTTAAAAACTTAAAAATCTATAATTCCTTTGTATTATTAATACGATTACGAAATTATTTAAAAACAGACTATCAAAATTGTTAAACAGGCGCTGTATCTCAAATCCAATTTAATGCAATCGAAATAGATTTTGTGTTAAATTGTTGAATAGGTCACGCCATTGAAAGCTTAATTTTCAGAAAAAACTTCTTGAAATAATCCATTATTTTATGAATTGTTTCGAATTTTGTTAATTACATTAATATATATATATATATATATATATATATATATATATATATATATATATATATATATATATATATATATATATATATATATATATATATGTAATTATCTATGTAAGTAACTGTTGACGATTTACAACCGATACATTGTAAATACAGGAATTTCGTTTTCTTTTTAACTCTTTCAACGTTTAATAGTGCCCTTTTAATATCAGTTTATATATTGTTATCAATTTCAATTCTTCTATTGGTATATATATATATATATATATATTTACATATATACAGATACATATATACAGATAATTCAATCATCCATGTTAACATCATCAGGAGATGATTCAATCTAGATTGTAGAAGATTAAAACAGGTAATGTGATGTTTCACGGTTTTGAGTTTTGTAAATGTTTTCTTTTTTTTTTACTGAAGCTTTATTTTATGTCAAATTTAAGTCTTTCAGCTCAAATAGTAGTGAACAGTAGTGAATGTTTTACAGTTTCGTTGTTCAGTTTTCATTTTTTGAACTATTTTACTTATCATTTGACACAGATGATTTTGTTTTTTTGTTTTGATTAACCTTCTGTCGGTCGTAATAGAATTAATCACACATTAGGGTTTGTTGTATCTAACACCTGTTTGTATAACCCAATTTGTTTGTACCTAACAGATCAGACGTTCACACTTATGTTAATATGAAAGATTTTCCTAATCTCTAAAAACACGGTTTGCCTGTTTGTAAATACATATTTGACAGAAAAGAAAATTATTATTATACAATTATTTGTAAAACAATGTACTTACTCACTCCCGCTATTGTATCTCAGACATAAAACATATACAAATAGGTTTTTAAAATTATCTTATCGTCTTGTTCTTTATTCTTTTACCACTCTTTTATATTTTTTAATGCTCTTCAGTTTCATCTAACATTACTAGTGAATCGCATCGGCTCTCATCATGAGGAGGTTGGTGTACTTTGAAATGGTATAAAGAGCTGTAAAATAAAATTTTGAAATACCAAGAGGGCCTTCAAAAAATTCAGTCGAAAAGTTCTTCTTCAATTACCAATATAATTAAAATTATATTTAAAAAAATATAATGATTTACTAATTGAACGTTTCAGGGATAATAAATTTTATTAATGATGGGAAATACCATATTGGTCAAGGTCTTATAACATATGCGAATGAAGAAATTAAAAATTGTGTCACGACATTAGCCGACTGCATCAGAGTTGCAGATGATATGGGAAAACTAAGGTGCCAATTTAAAATTTTCCATAAGCCTTTCTTCAGTTTTAAAGGATCTTATATTGTCTGTCAAGTAAGTATATAACAAGTAAGTATCTATAAGAGCATATTTAGTACCTAGTACCAGGTAGATGCATAATTATGTGTGTTAATGTACATTTTAGGAATTCTAAGGTGACTATCACATTATAGTTAAATTTGCGACCTGATGGTTATAAGAGAAGTATACGTAATATGTGACTAGATATTTATTTTGTACCATTTGCCACTTTGAGATATCGAATCGAATGAACCTGATAGAAACCCCAAAATTGGTTGAATACATTTTTCTAGAGGTTCAGAATATCTAGCTATATCGTATGTAATACATCATACCCTCAGTTATACATCTTTTAGCAATGCTGCTTTTGAATCCAACAAATTGCAGCCCCATGATGATTTTGAAATCATATGAAATGAGTGCCGTGACATAACATATAAAGACGACAGAAATTCTGATATCTCTCTTGCACAAATTGAATAAGTGTTAAATAACATGCGAGGTACACTAAATTGGTTTCCTTAACTTTTTGATTTATCCAACCAGATATTTTGTGGGTCGTGGTATATAACATAATGATAATAATGTATTATCTAGACTTAATTCGTAAATGTTGACCTCTCTTATGAAAAATTCCACTTTGTTGGACGAGAGTGACCGAACGTTTCGTTCAATAACGTATTTTATTAACAATCTATATATCTTCGTTGGGATTAATATCGGGAAAATGTATTACGCTCTCTTCATTTCTGTGAACTTCCTTGTCAAGCTGGTCATCCATAAAGTTGGCTCAGTGTGAATGAACATCATTACCCTTATAAAAGAAGTATTGTCATTATCATTTATTGTTCTTTAATATATTCTAAAGCAACTAATACATTTTATTTCTCAGTATTAAGTAAAAAAAGTTGAGTGAAAAATCAATTTGTAAAAACAGGTAAAGCTGAATAACTTATCAATTGTGTGATGCAGTTGCGATTTCTAAAAACCTAAAATACTGTAGTTATATATGAGTGTTAGGGTGGGCCGAATATCCTTTTTTTTCGAATTTCTTTTAATAATACCGAAAATATTTTTCATTATGCCAAAAAAAATCGATATCTTAGGCTCCTCAAAGTTAGTCAAAGTTCAAAGTTAAAAAAACAAAAACTCTGAACTTATTTTGATCGGAATTTTAATTCCCTACAATAAAGGTCCCTACACCAAATTAAGTATAAAGAGAAAATTGTTGAAAAACTTTGAACTTTCACTAACTTTGAGGAGCCATATCGGCTTAAAATTTTTTCCTTGGCACAGATTTTTACACCCTAATGTGTGTTAATGATATACAGTTATTTTATTTCTTTCAATTCCACGGTTCTCATGATAATACTTCTTTAAGGAGGCTATTGGAGATATATTGGCACTTTCAAGCAGATATCAATTAATTAAAAAAAAGTTAAATGTACGACTGTATTTGGAAAAAAGAAAAGGAGATGGTTATAGTTTTTTTTTTTGATAGTGTTATATTGTAGAATTTCTAGACTTCAAAGAGTCTCGGAGTAGAGTTTTCAATTAAAATTAAATAATAAAACCACAGTTGTTAATTTATACCTGTTGTTCAGCACACCTTCAACGTGGAGTTTCTGAACTGTGGTATCAGTATTGAATAATTAATTTGATTTCAGGAATTGTTCGGTTTTGATCAGTTGTGGTTTTATTTTGGTTAAAATAATGCATTCGTACATAAAAAGTTTTCCATTAAGAGTGTGAGAACTTTGAAACGTAATAGTGGCAACACTATTTGAAATATAGATGGTACTCATAGTCTGATGTGTTACATTACATATTAGACATATAATGTTTCAATTTACTATGGAAAAATACACGAATTGGGCTCCAAAAGGGCTGGAAGGCGACCCCTACTTTGGGGGAAAAAAATCTCTTTCGGCTAAGTGCATTTCTGCCTTAATGGGTTTATGAATAAACATAACTAGGGCTGATCAAAATCATCAAATAACTCAACAGTTACTTCTTCATTCTCAGAAAGTCACGGTTTGGTGCAGTTTTTTGGTCTAAAGGGGCTTTATTTTTTTAAAGGCGATGATGGAAATTCTGTTTCTGCTGCCGTTATAATCCTACGTCAGCCCACAGACGTGCGGTGATAACATCCAGGCTCCAGAAGCAGACGTTGAAAGCCAGGAGATGGTTGACCGAATGGAGACTCTGAATCAACCGCAGCAAAACCCAGGCCATCTTTTTCACAAGAAGACAACCCATAATACCACAGTCAATCAGAATTGATCCCATAAAGTGGGCCAAATCGGCACACTACCTCGGTCTTGAGTATGACAAGGCCTTGACGTGGACGTGGCATATTAAAAAAGCGAAAGGAAAAGCGTACGGAATGCTCCGCACGTTATAAGGGATAAAGTAAACTTTCGCTGAACAACCCGATAACCTTGTATAAAACCTTGGTCCGGTCAGTCCTTATATACGGACACCAGGCCTGGTTTCCTTATCTACCAATCACTTCGATGAAAAGACTTCAGTCTTTCTAAGCCCGTGCGCTTTGCACAATAATCAATGCCCCTTGGTTTGAAAGGAATGTACAAATCCCTAGAGAGACTGACACTTCAACGCTTCAAACATTCCTGTCCAGCCTAATGGACAAATTTCTAGCGACGGCGTCCTTATCGGACAATTCGCTAATAAGAGCAACGGCAGCTTCATTGCCGGCCGTTGCCCCAGAATGACCCTCTACTTCGGTCATCACATCCTTGCCCAAAGAACGACAACTAAACCCCGCTGGATAAGCGACTATGTCGTGACATCCAGTACAAAACAACAGAATACAAGTCAGGGCCTTCGGGTCAACTTAACCTTTAGGAAAGTAGTGGTAGTAGTAGTCTGGCAGATTGAGGGCATCGTCTCTTCTGGTTGGGCGTCCGCTTTTTTCTTTTTC